>JARHVA010006952.1:272500-302500 GCA_037957365.1 Torreya grandis
ACTTCTAATAAGGTATATCTTATGAAGTAGTTATTTAATTTGCGTATGCAGGAAGGTGGATCTATATCTAATCACCTGAATGATTTCCATGGAATTGTAAATCAATTAAGTTCAGTCAATATTGTATTTGATGATGAAATTAAAGCTCTTTTAATATTATGTTCTTTGCCTAAAAGCTGGCATAGTTTAGTAATAGTAGTTAGTAATACTGCATCTGCTTCAAATATTTTAAAAGTAGAGGATGTTGTTAGTGTTATCTTGAATGAAGAAATTCATAGGAAAAGCATAGAGGAAACATCAAGGAATGCTTTAAGTTTTGAGAGCAAGGGAAGGCAAAAAGAGAAGAGCAGGAAAGGGAGATCAAGATCTAAGTCTAAGGTGAGGGTTAGATCCAAATCTAGAAATGGCAGGAAGCCACAATGTTGGAATTGTGTAAAGATGGGGCACATAAGCAGAGATTACTGGTCAAAGCCTAAGGAGGACAATTAACACGAAGGAAAAGAAGAAGTAAAGGTTGCAGGTATTACACAAGATGTTTTAATATTCTCTTTACATAATAATATAGAATCTTGGGTGTTAGATTCTGGTGCATCTTTTCATGCTACCCCCAATAGAGAATATTTTAGTGACTATATCCATGGAGATTTTGGAATAGTGTATTTAGGGGATGATGAGCCTTGTAAAATTATTGGCAAAGGTAAAGTGCAGCTGAAAATGTAGAATGGCAACACATGGGTGTTGAGAGATGTTATGCATGTTCCTAGCTTGAAGAGGAATTTGATTTCTATAGGAAAGTTAGGGGATGAGGGTTGTACAGTAACCCTCACAGCAAAATCTTGGAAGGTGACCAAGGGTGCACTTGTTATGGCCAGAGGTAAGACAGTAGGTACTATCTATTTATGTAATTGTGTTACTAACAATTCTCCTTCTGTATTATCTACTTCAGATGTGGATGCAAAATTGTGGCACTCAAGGCTTGGCCACATGAGTGAGAAGGGAATGTCAATTCTTAAGTCTAAAGGTAAGATTTCAGATTTGAAAAATATAGATCTAGATTTTTTTGAGCACTGTGTGTTTGGAAAATAGAAAAGAGTGAGTTTTCTCAAGACTGGGTCAACAAAGAAGAAGCATAAGTTGCAGCTTGTTCACACAGACGTGTGGGGACCAGCTCCGGTAGCTTCTATTGAAGGATCACAGTACTATGTTTCATTCATAGATGATGCTACAAGAAAGGTATGGATCTATTGTATTAAGAAGAAATCTGATGTATTTGAGACTTTTAAGATTTGGAAAGCTATGGTTGAGAATGAAACAGGTAGAAAATTGAAGTGCCTGAGATCTGATAATGGTGGTGAGTTCTGCAGCTATAAGTTTAACTGGTATTGTTATATGCATGGAATTCATAGGCAAAGGATGGTTCCAAGGACACCTCAGTAGAATGGAATTATTGAAAGGATGGATAGAACAATTATGGAGCGTGTAAGGTGTATGAGATTACATGCTGGTTTGCCCTTAGTGTTTTAGGCAGAAACTGTTGACACTGCAGTGTACCTGATTAATAGAGGACCCTCTACAACTCTAGATGGTGGAATTCTAGAAGAGGCATGGACAGGTAAAAAGGTAGATCTCTCATTCCTCAAAGTTTTTGGTTGTGAAGCCTTTGTACACGTTGATAAGGAAAATAGAAAGAAGCCGGATGCTAGGTCCATGAGGTGCACATTTATTGGCTATGGCTCAGATGATTTTGGTTTCAGATTTTAGAATCTAGGAACTAACAAGATAATTAGGAGCCATGATGTTGTTTTCAATGAAAAAGTGATGTATAGTGATCAGCTGAAGAAGCTAAATCAATCTGGGCAGAGTAATGGAGAATTGGATGAGGTGATGGTCCAATATGAGCTCGTGGGAAAAAGAAATAATCACTTGCAAGAAAACATAGAGACTGACATTGGCAGTGTAAGAACCGACGTTGGTAGGATAGAAACTGATGTCGATCATACATAGACTGATGTCAATAGGATAGGCACTGACATCGATCAGGCAAAACTGGTGTCGGCCAATAATAGGCTTGGAAGTGACGGAGGTCGGTCACTGTCAGAGAATTTGGGTGGATAGTGTGTTGTGAACGAGTCTCAGATGCCCATCAGGAGGTCAGAAAGGGTAAGTAAGCCTCCAATTCGATATTCCCCTTCATTATTCTATTTATTTCTTATTGATGGTGGAGAAGTAGAGAGTTTTGAAGAAGCATTAAAGGTGGAGTCCAAGAGTCAGTGGGAGCATGGCATGGTTGAGGATATGGAGTTCTTAAGAGAGAACCAAACATGGGATTTTGTTGAGTTTCCAGTTGGTAAGAGGACACTAAAGAACAGATGGACCTACAGGTTGAAAGAAGGTGAGAATGGATAGATGAGATATAAGGCCAGGTTGGTAGTGAAAGGATTTGAACAAAAGCCAGGTATTGATTTTGGTGAAATTTTTTCTCCTATTGTTAAAATGAATTCTATATGGATTGTACTGTCTTTAGTTACTATTGAGGATTTACATCTTGAACAACTTGATGTTAAGACAACGTTTCTTCATGGAGATTTGGATGAGGAAATATATATGGAACAACCAGAAGGATTTGAGGTCAAAGGTAAGGAGAAGTTAGTGTGCAGATTGAAGAAAAGCTTGTATGGCCTCAAGCAAGCTCCTAAACAGTGGTATTTGAAATTTGACAAGTTTATGACTAAGCATGGCTATAGTAGGTGTCAATCTGACCATTGTGTGTATTTTAAGAGATTGGATAATGGTAGATATATTATTCTATTGTTGTATGTAGATGATATGCTGGTTGCAGGATCACACATGTAGGATATCTCTGAGCTTAAGGTGAAATTAGCTCAAACATTTGCTATGAAGGATTTGGGAGCAACAAAGAAAATCCTTGGCATGAGCATTAAGAGAGACAGGAAAAGTCATAGGTTGATTCTGTCTCAAGAGGATTACGTGAACAAGGTGTTGAAATGGTTTAATATGCAGGATGTTAAACCAGTAAGCACACCTTTGGCTAGACATTTTAAGTTGAGTAAAGAACAATGTCCTAATTCACATGATGAGGTAGAGTACATGAGTAAAGTTCCATATTCTTCCACAGTAGGGAGTTTAATGTATGCAATGGTGTGTACTATACTGGATATTGCCCAAGCAGTGGGAGTTATAAGTAAGTATATGGTCAATCTAGGGAAGGAACATTGGAAAGTAGTTTAGTGGATCCTTAGATATCTGAGAGGAACCAGCAGTAGGCATTTGTGCTATGGAGGTTCAGATACTTCTCTACATGGTTATGTAGATTCAAATATGACAAGTGATTTGGATGCCAGGAGGAGCACCATAGGTTATGTTTTCACTATAGGTGGGACGGCGGTTAGCTGGATATCAAAGTTGCAGAAGGTTGTTGCCTTGTCAACTATAGAAGCAGAGTATATTGCAGTCACAGAGGCTAGCAAAGAGATGATATGGATGACACGGTTCATGGAAGAGCTTGGAAAGGAGTGATAGAGTTATAGATTGTATAGTGATAGTCAGAGTGCAATTCATTTGGCTAAGAATTTAGCCTTTCATTCAAGAACAAAGCATATACAGCTTAGGTACCACTTGATAAGACAAGTATTAGAGGATGGTGAGTTGAAGCTGGAGAAGATCCATACAGATAAGAATCCTGATGATATGTTAACCAAGCTAGTTACAAAGGGGAATTTGAATCTTCATTCAACTTTTGTTGGTCTTCATGATTGAGTTGAAGATGGAGGAGCTAGAAGATGTTGCTGTACAGGTACTGGTGTAGCTGTTTATCTCCAAGTGGGAGATTGTTAAGGTGTGGAGCCTAAAAGCTTCACCAAGGAGTAGATTGTAGAGTTGCAATAGTTACACAGTCACTAACATCAGTCAAGAGTGATTGACATCAGTCAAGTGTAGTTTAAGAGACACTAACATTAGCAAGGATCGGCCGACGTCGGTCACAGGCAAGCAGGCAGGAATTGACGTCGGTTACCTATGCATCCAGAAAGCTATTTCCAAGGATAGAACCGAGTGTTTGCATGATGAGTTTAAGTTGTAGTCTTAAGTTTGTGTCTCTATTATTAGTAAGACTATTTTTAGATTCCTTGTTCAAGAGGCTTAATTGTTGGTTGTAATTTCATGCTCAAGTCTCCTAATTCTATATGTAGAATTAGATCTTCTTAGCTTATTGTATTGGTATGTTGAAAGAATAGTACATAATTGTATAGGTGAATCAATCCAGGTTGTTGGAGTTGATTGTACTTGAGAGAGAGAGAGCTCTTGAGGGAAAGAGATCTAGAGAGAGATCTGTACATCTGAGAGAGGTGTGGAAGAAAGAAGTTTCTTCAATTGTATTCCTTCTGTAAAGAGTTTAATACAAGTTTTCAGGGTGGTTTCTTGTATCTCTTGTTGTTTGTTATTTATCATTCTAGTTACTTATCTATCTGATTTAATTCTGCATTTATTGCTTTCATAAGTGTAATCAAATTGTTGGTTGATCCCCAAAACTTGATGGGTCCACACCCTCATCCTCGTATTCTTTATATTTTTTCTACAAAATAAATATTGTGGACTTTTAATTATGCACATTATCTCAAACTCCTCCTCCACATGGTATATTTTTCCATGGATATTAGCTCCTTGTTATCCTTTACATTATGAAGTACATTATCCATTTTTTATGTGCTAATTTTTTCCATTTCATGCCTTGTATTCTTTCACATCAAACTTAACTCCTATTTAAGGAGTAAGTTTTTTCACCATACCACCTATTTTTCCTAGTTGTAATAATGACAACCTTGTTGTACACATTATATGCATGTCTCCTACTCAGATGAATGATTCATGTAGAGTACTCTTAGATTTCCCTAAAGTTTAGGGGAAACTTCTTAGATGGCATAAACCATATAATCAAGGAAAAAACACTAGATCCATTTTTCAACAACTTGCCCTTATGATTTCCATTTATGTTGAGGTGGGTCTAGGCATACACTACCAATTATAGTTGTGTAGATAATATCTATCTCCTCATCATACCATCCCATATATTTTTATCTTAGAAGTACCACCATCCCCTAGGTGCACTACACCATAGACCCTGATACATGTTATCTCTGTGAAGAGTTTCCAATTTTCTCTGTCCCAAATCTACACTCACCATTATCAACTCAATTCATATTTTTATCTGAGTCTACTCCTTGCACTTATAACCTCTACTCATTCACTCTTGATGGAGGGCATTAACTCTTTGTTTGGTCATGGATATCACTATCCACAGAACATCTATCTATGATATAAGGTGTGTATATGATATTATCTAAATATTTTATACTTTCCAAACTCAAACCCTCAATGTTCCTCTTAGTTATACACATGTATTTCTTTCAAAAGCCTCACATCTACTCTATATTATGCCTTTTGGGTTATCTCTTAGTCTTAAAATCCTTATATTTATAACACAAATATCCAATCTTTCTAAAAATTCTTAAAATTTACTTATCTTACACCTCAACAACTTCTAATCATGTTCTTTCTCTCCTTCTCCCTAGACACTAATGTCTAGTATAGATAATAATATTGATGTTATCGTCATACCCTGATGCAAGTGTAAAGTTCTCTAAATTCATCTAATTTTCAAATTAATGATATTGAGATGGTTAGAATAAGTTATTTAATTAGAGTTATCTCATGATGGGATTGGTATAAATATAATATCAATCCTCATTTATTCACCATGTAGAAATCTAACCAAAAGAGCCCTCAAGAAGTACTCAATTTACCAAAATCTTTCCTATTCTACCTTATTCTAATATTAGTAAAAAGAAAACCCCAACAATAGGTATTAAGTACTAAAGGATAATTTATAAGGTCATATTTTATAAGTTATAATATTGTTTAATATTTTAATTACTTTACACTCATTGCATTATTAATGCATGAGCCAATGCTAATAGGAGAACTACAAAAGTCTGAGGCCCTCTTTTAGAGTATTATCTATGTGGGAAGTTCCCTATGATAGTAGGTCATTATGGGATGTCTTGAAACTATTTTCAAACTAACCCACTTTTCCCTAAGGTCATATTATATATTTAAATCTAGTGTTTTACCATTTCACCAAGAGTGATAGTCTATGACCTGTATCTGAATACAAGAGAGTAAAGGTGAAGCCAAACTTATAATCATCTAGTTGGTCTCATCTTATTTCAGAAAATATTTTTTATAGGACATTATCATTAAAATTAGACACTATAATTGATGTAACTATCTGGGGCTAATGCAACTATTAAGAGAGATAGATGCACAAGGTTTAGAATCTAATGATTTATCTAGAACTATCTTCTTTCCTACTTTCTACCTACACTAGATACATATCTTTATTAGCATTATAACTACCTGAGCAATTTTTTTATGTCATTTATATATCAAACATAATTATACTTTCCACTAATAGCTATCTTAATTTAATAAATTCAACATATGATACATCTGAGTTTAGAATATTAATTAGCCTACTATAAATCTTCTATTCACCCTTGTGCCCTATTATTTATATATCCTTAACCCTATATACCCAAGTAAGGATTATTTAATCTAAATTAGGGTTAAAGATTTGATAAACCTAATTTTTGAACATCAATCCCTAAGCTAGCTAGGGTTTTTTGATTTATTTTCATGTTGTTAATCCCTAATTGATTAACCTTATAATCATGTTTGACATGGACACACATATCAATTATTCCATGGTCCAATACATTATAGTTACTATGGTTTTCTATGTTACTAGTATTTTAAAAATTGTTAATCAAATTCATGTGCATAATGAGAGTTTTAAAGTAGAGACAACATCTAATATCTCTTCAAAATTCCTCTTCTAATGTTATATATCTAGTATCTAGATGTTATGTTGCCATACTATAACCATTATTTTCCCGTGGATTATATTAAATTCTATGATCCTTCCTATTAATATTTGAAGAGGTAAGGTTATTCAACCTACACCAACACCTCTCAATATATAAAAGGTACTTCCTAAGCCTAAGCATGTAATAAAATCTAAGGTATATATAATCTTGTTGACCAACTAAGTAATACATATGCTAAAATTTCAATAATTGAGATCCAAATAAATTTTAATGTTTACAAAACATCCTATATGAGACATTATGTGAAACTTAAATTCCAAATTACATCAAGCCTACTTATTTTGTAGATATCATAAAAGATATCAAGAAAAATTCCAAACTTATTACCTTTGATCCAACTTATTTACCATACAAATATGTCAATGATAAAGAGTTACCTTTGTTCATACAAGTGAAAATATAAAATAAGGGAATCAAAAGGGTGCTCATTGATAATGAATTAGGTCTAAACATTTCTATTATCAATTTATTAACCATCATGGGCATTAAGACCAATCTAATTTAAAAGATAATTATGCATATCTAAGGGTTTGATAATTCACTTAGTCTTCCAATTGGTCAATTTACACTGGATGTTAAATTAGTACCATAAAATATTTAAATTACTTTTTAGGTAATTTCTCAATTATTACAGTATAATGTACTTTTGGGTAGACCTTTGATATATTGAATAGAGGTTGCCCCATTTATAGCTCATAGATGTGTAAAATTACTACATTATGGGACTTTATTAATAATTACTATCAATGTTGAACCTTTCAAAATTTTCAAAATATTACAATATGAAACTGAAGGTATTCCTATAGTGGTACCACCTAAACAATGCATTCCTATTTAACACATACACAATTGTAAAATAGGTGATTCAAGTACAATGGCTCCTCCATTTATAGATGTAAATAAGGTACTGCATGTTTAAGATCATACATATGCACATCAAGAGAAATAAACATTACCAAAATCAACCATTAAAACCAAGAGAACCTACTTAATTTGATCTTATTTTATTAGTCAATACTAATCAGAATGATGGGCATGTTATCGATTACTATGATAGTGATGATGATACCATTCATGATATGACAAATGACAAATCACAAGCACTAACATTTTCACACCTAATTTGTATTAAATAATCCTTATTGGGTAGATAGGATTAAGAATATATAAATGATATTGTAAAAGGGTGAATATCAAATCTGCAATAAGCTAATTAATGTGCTAACCTTAGATGTACCATATGCTGAATTTATTATGCTAAGATAGTATAAACATGGAAGGTATAACTATGTTAGATATATAAATGACATAAAAGAGATTACTTGTATGGTTATAATGGTAATGTAGATCTAGATCTAGTATAACCATAAATTATATGGGTTGTGGACTCACACTTGGTGAAATTACAAAACCCTAACTTTCCATTTTCAATGTGACCTTAAGAGAAAATGGGTTAGTGGGAACACTATTTTGAGTTTATCCATATTGACTCAACTATCAAAGTGCAATTTATACATAGTTAATGCTCTATAAGAGGATGTTAGACTCATTTAGTTATCCTCTATGTGTTGGCTTATGTGTGAATCATTCAATGTGTGTAAAGAAACTACAATAATGACCTAGGTTATAACTTATAAAATATGACCTTATGACTACTCCTTTATTACTTCATGCCTATAGATGGGATTTTACTTTTAATGATATCATAATAGGAAATATTTTTGTTTTTTGAGTGTTCTTTTGGTTTGATTTTTAGGTGTTGAATGAATGAGGGTAAATATTATATTTATGCCAATCTAGTTATTAGATAAATCACATTAAACCATTTAGGCCAACCATTTTAATACATTTAATTTAAAAATTAGATAAATTTATGGCACTAAACACTTGCATCATTATACGACAATATTTTTTATGCTACTTTATGTCTCAGACATTAGTGTCAAAGGAAGAGATCAAACACATGATTAGAATTTTCATAGGTGCAATATAAGTACATTTTAAGCATTATGGGAAAGATGAGATGTTTATGCAATATAAGGCTATTTAGACTACCAGATAGTCTAAGGGGCACAAAATATAGCATATGTTAGGATTGAAAAATCAAGGCATGTCTAGAACTAAGAGGAATATTGATGTATAACCTATGCCTACAAATACCTCATCCATCATGTTGGTTTTAATATTCCTCTTGATTCCTTCACTAATATCTAACATTAGTATCAAATTCTAGTACCTTACTTCTATTTGAAACTCTTTTCCTAATCCCTCTCTTCACTAGGCTCAATAGCCTTATTTTTAACTATCTATTTTTTTCTTATTGAATATCTACCATCCATCCCTAATAATTATCTATATTATCTCTCTTATCAACATCACTATCTCATTCACATATTTCTTCTCTACACTCTCTCTTCTTGGTTTCACTTATCTCTCTTTCATGTAGATTCATAGGCTTGAAAACCTAAAAATGTTCACATGGTTCTTGATAATATAATTGAGCCTCATATGTCCCTCAACCTTATTATTATAAATCCCATAGACATACAATCATAAACTTTAATAACCATGTTTTCACTCTCAATAAAAATATTCTTTCTTGTATGAGACCTCCTTTCTTTCTAACCATATTTTCACATAAAGATCCTATGTTTTACCAATATAATCAACTTTAATATAAAAATAAATACACATTTATACACCCTTTAAGTCCTTGTATCTCTGTATAAATTTTTGTCTTGTAACTCTCAAGTTAAACCCCTTAATTCCACACCACCTTCTCCTAATTAGGTCTCTTTTAGGCCTAAATCACTAAAATTTTAGTTTCCATAATAGGTTATATTATTCCAAAACAAAAACATAATAATACTATTAATAATAAGAAATAATGTGTGATTACAAATTTTTAATAAATTTTAAGGGTTTAAACAAAAGTTATGGGATATGCAAGTTCAAAACCCTAAGTCTATGTTTAATAGGCCTATAGGTGGTTGAGAGTATAAAAAAAGTGATAATTTGATATTTTTTACACTTTTAAATCTCATAATACCTATAATAGGTATTTACCATCTTTCCTGACCTTCTCCAATCATCATTTGTCCTAGAACAATCATAATAATACTACAACATGTAAGTTTTTAGAATTTTGGGAATACACTATAGGACCGTGAGCTAGTTTTTAGTTATATAGTGTACCTAAATTATTTTTTTAGGATTAAAAATAGGTTAAATTCACCAATTATACACTTTATATAAATATTATGAACCAAAACCATCAAAGAACCAATTAATCAATTATCCAACCAACCTCTCTACTTGATTTTATTGATTGTGTGTGGGTAAAGTTCTTATATAGACAATGCTATAGGCTATCAAATTATATTAATTATATATTGAAACTTACACAATGAAAATTATCTTCCTTAACAATTCCATACTATTATTTATACTCTGAACAAATCAAGAATCCCTCAGAAATACCTTCATAAAGACATTTTACTAAACAATCCTAACACTTTATCTGAATATAACCTCACAGTATTCAATGCAAACTTGTAAGTTAAACACTCTTAAAATACCTCAAATTCACTCAAAATAAACTA
This sequence comes from Torreya grandis, assembly GCA_037957365.1. Classification (NCBI taxonomy): domain Eukaryota; kingdom Viridiplantae; phylum Streptophyta; class Pinopsida; order Cupressales; family Taxaceae; genus Torreya; species Torreya grandis. Next base: position 283,065 of record JARHVA010006952.1, read on the forward strand.
AACTAATCACATTAATTTATCATACAATGCTAGAGAGATTCATAACACAAAACCTCACACCTTTTTATTGATCTCAACACATAAAATAGTCAAGTATAAAAAATTTCTAAGAGAGGTAGATTTCATAAACATTTGGTATTTCCTATTATTTAATTCACTTTTACTTGTACATTCTTCCCCTAACAAACTTATCTTATCACTTATTACACACACACTTTAAAAATGCACTCCCATTCTACTTATTATTACAAACATGTAAAATAAACTCCTAATCTTGGCCAACCAACGTAGGGTGGTAATTACAAGCTGATGTTTTCTTGATTTACATTATTACTTCATGTTATGTAGTTTAATACACCAATGAATATGAATTTATGAAAATATATGGCCATTTACAACCATTTACTAACGTTAGATATCACACAATACTCCAAAAATTTCCCATAAGCTTATCCTAGAAATTCCAATTTTTAAAATAGCCATTTTGTAGGAAACTCAAAAAGGCTTCAAACACACATAATAAAAGATTGTATAATGACTCTAACACCTATAAATATGACCATATAAGCCTTATATCAACCTTAAAATACAAAATATTGTCATTAAAACACTAGAAAACATAATAACTTCTCTATTACATGGTGGTGCTCTACATCAAACTCCCCAAGTGGGAGAAATTTGAGCTCCTACTCAAATGTGATTCATCCAATTTATTTATTGATTTCCAATTATTTATATAATGGTCTTATAATCTCATTTTTATATTTATCCTCTTGTATTTATATTTTTTTCTCAGTTGCTTCTTGTTTCTTCATCCTCTTGCATTGGCTTATTTCTTTGCCAATCTATCTTCTAACTCTATAAATTATTTAACCTGTTGTAACTCCTTATTCACCTTATCTTATATGTACTCTATCTATGATTTATCTTCATCACACTTTTCCTTAACTACCTAGTTATCATAATTCAATTCCACATATATTCCATATCTTCTTTCTTCATTGATCATGATTGGTTCAAGAAGCTCTTGTTGGTCCTCCTCAATAACGCTTTCTTCTTGGTCTTCATGTTTTTTCAACTTATTAGGCATATTAAACCTATTCATACTCTCCTTTTTATAATATTTTACTACCTCTTAGTAATTCTTCACCATCTCATGATGAATCTTTTCACCACATTACCTATCATGGAAGGACATATCCTTGTCTAATTTAATTTCATAAACACACAATCCTTCTTTGTAACCTTATATATTTATTTAATCATACACATATCCAACAAACTCAACTACAACATGATCAATATAATAAATATTCTTCTTACATTTTTATATCTTTAATGGCTTTTTCTCTTGCATATGGATGCTCCTTAGTTTCATACTTTATCTTTATTTATATACTATTAATTCATACCATGTATATCTATTTTCATTTGTCACCTACTTTACCATCTATTTATATAATATATGAGGGTTCAAACAATACCCCTCTTCTTGATTCTATTCTACTACCACAACTTATTCTTGAATATCATCTTCATTGTGTGCCTAATTAGGCACCTCCTCTTACTACATATCAAGTTTTATAATCACTTAAATTTTTGCTTCATCCTTTTATTCTTCTTATTCAACATAAGTATGTTATTCATTATTTCTATCCTTATTAATTTTAAATTTTGAGTCCTCAAAATGGATTGATTCCTCCTTTAATATTTTAAATATATACACACATGACAAGAAATCCCTAGATTCAAAAACTTAAGGCTTTCTTACTTGTATATTATACTCCTTCATACAGTGTTACTCATCTCTCTCATGCTAATCCCTCAACAGATTATTCATCTCCACCTTGAGCTGCCTCCATAGCAAATTCATTTTATTCTTATTGTATCTCATTACAATATTCCTCCTTCTCTCTATAGACACCTAAAACTAGCCACCGATAACCTCCAATCAGGCTTTTGACCAATTTCCATCTGAAATGCACAATTTGGCCTAAAAACACTAAAACATGTTATATGATGTGAAATTGACATATTCAAATGCTGATTTTGGCTAGGGTATACCTAAATGTGGTAATGCAATTTATGGGCTAGCTAACTTTGATCAGATCATTTTGAGTCAAAATGCCAATTTTGTACCTACGTGTTATAGATTGCCCTTTCCTATCAAATATCTTGCACAAGATGTGTGCCTTTGTTATTTATTGTCAGTAACATCCTAAATGGGAATATGCATCCAATACATTTGATAGTGAGTTTCACTTCCAATCCAATCAAATTTTGGACCAATAATAAGTCATTCTGATTAATTTGGATAATGTATGCATTATGTGCTTAATCATGATTAAGAGATAATTAACCCATATCAAGGCATAATAAAAAATTCCATGGAAACTTGTTGAGTAATTATTTTTAGAATTGAGTATTTAATATCTACATCATCAAGTGACCTCATTTCATGGGAAGACATCCCTAGGCCATAAATACCACAAATATCAGGATGCATGCCCTCCATGCCTCATCAATGCCTCTTAATTACGCCTTTTTCCAATGTAATGATGAGGATAATTAAAAAATTAATTCCAAAAATTGAATTAATCCTCAACCACACATCTCAATCTTGAGATGGATGGTTGAGGATTAATTCAATTTTTGGAATTAAGTTTTTAATTATCCTCATCATGACATTGGAAGAAGGGGCAATTAAGAGGCATTGATGAGGCATGGAGGGCATGCATCTTGATATTTGTGGAATTTGTGTCATAGGGATGTCTTTCCATGAAATGAGGTCACTTGATGATGTAGATATCAAATATTCATTTCCAAAAATAATTATTAAACAAGTTTCCATGGAATTTTTTATTAGGTTGAGATGGATGGTTGAGGTTGATTCTAATCAAATCCAAAAATATATAAATAGGAGGCCTCACAACATCATTTCAAAAGTTTTTTTGATGCAAAGTTATAATACCAAATTGGTTCCAAAAGCTTCAAGTAACTAGTGTTACCATTAAAAATTGATTCCAAGCCAAGCTAAGCTAAAATCCAAAGGTGTCAAGGAGAGATAGAGGTATCCAAGATTCCATTTATAAGGACTTCATGAACACAATTTGAATAAGCCACCACTACAATGGAGTTTGGAGCATGCAAGGAAGGTGAAGGAATTCTTGTGTTTGATTCCTTGATTTTTAGTTGTGTTTATCATTTGATTTTATTAACTAAGCTCTCCCTAGTGTCTATGCCTAAAGATGTTATGCTATTAGTGTGTTTATTTCATTTTGGAACTAACACCATACTAACCATCCTCTCTTGAGTCAAATTCTTGGATCACATAATGGCATGCCTAGTGGGACTAGATGCATCTCACACATGAAGGAGATCATTTTTCAACTTTAAAATATTTATTTGAGCCTTTAAAACTATTGAAAATTGATTTTCTAACTTTATTTTGCCATTTTTATTTTCCATGGTTTTACACAGTAATCGACATTGAAAAGTATTACCGATATCAGTTACCTATCTTAACCAATGTTGGTTATCAAAATTGACATAGATTAGATCTTGGTTAGCTAGAGTAACTAGCATTGGTTGTAATAATCGATGTTGATCACTATGTTTTTTCCAAAAACATAGACCCAAGAGATATTTTTCCAAAGTTTGTTGTTCCAAGCTAAAAAGAGCTTGAAAGCTAAAGGACATGCTAACAATTTTGATATAGGACCAAGCTTTATATTTGTTCAAAACATGTTTAAATCACCTTTGCATGCTTAAAATCAATTAGGAACCTTGTTTTGGGTGTTTAACAAAGAATTTATAAGTTTTTGGTGATTGTTTTTGAGTTTATAACTAAGACCAAGGGATCAAATGAACACCACCAAATCTTTCATTTGGGTATGAAATTGAACACACTTGTCAATTTTTGTTTCAAATAGTTTTTTAGTTAGATTTTTTTTGGCAAAGAGAGGAATGTTTCAGGTATGCTCTTCCATTTGTCCCTTATAGGGAACCCTTGGAATCAAAATTTCCTTTCTTATTGTAAATAACCTAGTCCAAGGCTTAGAAAGAAAGTCATCTAAAGCACTCCCCAAAAACTTGTCAAATTTTGGGTGATCTTGAAAATGACCATAGAGTCTTTCTACTTTCATTCTTTCTTTATTTTTATGCATCTTGGATTGTGAGAGGGACTTCATCACTTCCCACAAGTTCTTTAGGGAAGCTTTGACCTAGGGTTTCATCTCCTAGCATTAAATTCATTTGGCTCCTTTGAAGTTACACATGGGATGTAGTGGAACTTTGGAAATCGCACTACACTAAGTGAATAACAGGATGTAGTGGTTGTAAAAAAGACTAGACCTTTTTTAAACAAGCCAAATGATACAAACCCAAAATCCATGATTTTTTTTTGCATTGTTTGGCATGAAAGTCATTATATAATTGATTCCCCTAGATCATTCAAAAAATTGTTAGATCTTAGACAAATCCCCACTTATCATAGAAGTATTATTGGTGTAAGGTGTGCCTCAAGGTCCATGTCATAGTACTGTCATTTGAGAGAAAGATGGGTGTAAAAACCCTACTATATAATGCACATTTCCTTTTGGATGAACACTTAAAATCATCTCAAATTATGTATATTGATGGATTCCAATAATACCAAGTAATCTTGTCAGTTTAGGATCTAAGGGAGATTAATTAGTTGGTCTTGTGCTAGATTAAAGTATTGTTTGGAGTCAAAATTTAGTGTAAACACATAATCCAAAACCAAACACATAGTCAATATTTTATTTTGAATAAAGAGGCATTATGTTGCCCATGTGAGACCATTAATTTACCTTATTCAAAATTTCATCAAAATATTGAGAGTCATATCATCCACTTTGGTGCATTTATGTTACCCAATTGAGTCTAGACCTTTACCAAAGATTTTTTACGTCCTTCACTTATAATCCAAATTCAGAATTACACCTTTACAAGTTCATAAGGTTAATGTGTTAAGTGGGTTCACCATTTACACTAAAATTTAGGGAACTTAAGTTTAATTTCCAATTTGGGTTGAAAGTCATTTAAGAATCATAATCATTGTCATCAATTAATCAACTTAAGCCATTTTTTGATAAAAACTTGCACTTTGAGTCTATACTCCCCAACATTTTGAGTTAAGAAAAGTAGTGTTATACTATCAAAATTGTGGAAAAATGTCTTTGTGTTAGAGAGTCTTTAAAACAAACCTTTTTATGACAATTTTTTGGGTAGTATAGCATCATTAATATGTCTAAAACATTTCAAACATTATTTCATAGACCCTCTTGCATAGAGTTCCAAATTTGTTCCTACATTTTCAGACCAATCTAAGTGTACTTTTGAGATCTTTTATCTGAAATGGTTGTATTGTTCACTTTTGTCTAGCTTGCTCGTCTAAAAGAACCCAATTTTATACCATTTTTTTGTGAGAAAAAAAACTATAGCTAAAGTGCATTTTGTTTCATACCTTATACCTAGTTGATCAGGTTCATGTCCAAGAATCAAATGCCTAGTGTTTGTTAGAAGTGTTTCAAATCTATTATATTAAAACTTTCATCTATTTTCAAAGTCTAGTTTTGATGCTATTTAGCAAAGAGTCCTAGCACATACCTTGTTTGAGCCTTGATTTTGACACCGTGTTTGGCCAAAAGACCTAGCAACTTTTAAATTCCTAAATTAGATTGATTTGAAACACTTCAACCTTAGAGTTTGATATTTTGATTTTTTAAGACCATTTACTTTCTTATCTTTATGTGAATAGTGAAACATTAGATACTTTATGCTAGCTTGTTTCCTCACAAATATTTGTATAAACCTTTTGATCCCTTTGACAAATCTAGACCAAGTTGGGACATCATCTATTTTAGACATTATCCTTTTTAGAGTTTGTATAAATCTTTGACCTTTCATCTCACAAGCATTGACTATGGATCCTAACATGTATTCCTACACTCATAGTGGACTCATGTATAATCTAGGGATTAGTAATGAGGTTACATAGGAAGAAATGGTATAAGACCCCTATGAAGATAATATTACTTATGAGATAGATTATTATCCATCTTATAACACTCAATTAGGGACATAGCCAAGATCCATTGACTAAATATTTGGTTAAAGCACCACCTTACATAGAATAAGACCAAGAAAAAACCATATAATACCTAGCTACAATACCTATAGTGGATAAGCTAGTACTTCAACAATCATATTCTACTAATATGACTTCTATGTATGATCCATTTTTATTTGAGTGACATTTGTTAAAGAACAAAGATGAGATTTTGGTTAGATTCATAGAGGTAGGGGCTAAGTTTCTAGCAGACTTCCTTTATAAAAAATTAACCATGTCTAGTAAGAGTGCTCCACAATATCATTTACGATTAATAGGCTTCTTCTAAAAATCTTATGGATCTAGTATAAACAATGTACCAAGATCCTAATATATCTGATCAGATCAAAACATCATGGAAGAGCACTTTAACCAAATGTAGATAACATATCAAACATATCTAAATCTAGCATGTGATTTCAATCAGATGAACATTGTAAGTAAGCCTCTCATTGACCTAGTTCCTTCAACATGAGTATTGATAGAGTTAACTAGACAAGAGAATTTGAGCTATGACCTATTTGTATAAACTGCTTCAATAAATAACTTGATACATATTCCCATTATTGAAGAAGTGTCTTCAACCTATACACTAAATAGTGAGCCAAATATAATGGAAAATGTGCAAACAATGTTTAATCCTAATCAAAGTGGTACTAATTCACAAATAACTAGCTATAAACATGTGCTTGTAGTTAATCCCATGAGTAGATCATCATACTAGGGAGTAGGGGCTTCTACACCCCATCCACAACCAATTGTTTCCTTGAGTGTATAGTTTATGGGGTTAGGTAATCAAATAATGGCTAATGTCATGCCTTAATGACAGAATGTGACAAATCTTACTCCTCAACAAGTAATGAGTAGTATTCCATAACAATAGGCATAATCTAGTGTATCAATGCAATAGAGGTTAAATAAATTGCCACCTCAATTAGGGGAAACAAGTTTTCCACCTCACCAAGTAATGATGAACATACCTTTTTAGTCATAGACTAATATGTGAATCTAAAACCGAGCAATGACTAGTTAGCAAAATGCAAATATTGTTCAATAAAAAATGTCAAATCTACAACCTACTTTCACTTCCTCATATGGATTTGTGCAACAAGAGGTCCTCATGTTTCTCAGGTACTTTCTAGACAACCATTGGTTCAAAATGTGCCACAAATCCAAAGATAAGGTTTTCATCCATAAGTTCCCACTCAAAAACAAGGTTTGATTAGTTAGTAACATGTCCCTTTTCAACCATATTAGACACATTATAGTTATATCCCTCCATCCTAACCATAAAATCCTCCAAGTCAAACCTTTATTGCCAATCTAAATTAGAATATCTTGTAACCAAATATGCAATTTCATGTACATCCTAATCCATGTATGCGTATTCTTGGTCTATTCCTCAGCCAAGCCAATATACCCCACTAGGTATCTCCATCATACCTGGGTCAAAATGTTCCACTTGTGACCTCCGGACCAACTATCCAAACCCAAATTCTCCCTCAAACCAATATTCCTTCTAGTTTCCTATCCCAAAAATTACAACAAATGAAGGATGCAATTTCTACCATTTAAGCTTAGAAACAAAATAAAAAGTTCAAATTGGATGACATATGTTCCTATCCATTCAACATGGAGTATTTTTAGCTACCATTTACTCTAGGCTATGAACCATCAAAATTTGATAAATATAAAGGGAAAGGTGACCCTAAAGCTCATTTGACTAAATTATTAATCACATGTCAACCAGTGGCATATAGTCACATATACCTTTTGCTATTATTTCCAAGGAGCTTGGCTAGATAAGCCTTGGAGTGGTTTTTTAAGTTGCCCAAAAATTTAGTAACAGATTTTGATGAACTTTTTGATAAGTTTATGCAACACTTTTCCTATAATCTCAAGCATGAGATTTCATTGATAGATTTAATGCAAGCAAATAAAAAAGCTAGTGAGAGTTGACAAGTTATTTATAGTGATGGATATCCCTTTCAAGTCATTTCACCCATAGTTTACTAGATAAATAATTAGCCACTATGTTTACCAAAAATTTACATAATGAGATAGCTTATCACTTAGAACTAAAATGTGTACATACATTCAACGAGATCATCGATAAAGGTTTGTTGATCGAGAGGGAAATTATCAATAAAGGAGTCATCAAGATTAATTTAAATAATTAGAATCAAGGTACCAATTAGGGAAATGGCCAACATCTTATTTAAGCACTAGCATTACAACCAACACAGGCCAATAACCATGCAAGATCAAAGTAATTCAACCATAATAAGAATGTTGTAAGAAATGGAGTAACCAAATCCTATCATGTGAAAATAGTGAAAACCTCATTTGCACCACCTTTTCAACTTACTCCTACCCAGTAACCTCTCCAACCAATGTCACAAGTATAATAACTAAAACTTGCACAATAAATACAATAGCCATTACCATTGCAAACCCCTCCTCCTAGGAGAACCGTGCCTACACATCATGTGTTTAGTGACCTAGGAGAATCTATTGAGTATGTATTTCATAATCTTATTACCACTAATATGATTAGTTAGCCCATACCAAAACATTATCCACAAGGTATTCCTTATCCTGATTAGTATTGTGAAAATGAATTATGTGACTATGATCAGGTCAATGAACATAATCTATGAAGATGTGTCCAAATTAAGCATTTAATTGAGAATATGTTGGAAAATGGGGAGATAAAATTGGATAATGGTGCTTTCACTTCAAATAAAACTCTTTGGATCTATCAAAACCCCTTTCCTTGACGTAAAAATCAATAATAATAGAACAATAAACAATAACAACAACCAGTGCAGTAGCAAAATCAATAGTAATAAAATCTAAGGCCAAACTAGTAGAATCAACAAAATTAAAAACATATCCCATAATAGTAAAATAATGGACAAAACCAAGGCCATAATGATAACAACCAATGAACCTACCATGTAGTTTCACATGACTACAATAGGGTTGTAGGTCATATTATAGGGGGTAACATTAATACCATCTCCATTAATCATAGACTAAATACCAATCAACCTAGGCCATTGCTAATAAATAACATTCAACCAAATTACATGGATAATCCTTCTTTTACCTATGAATGCATACAAGCAAACCATCAAATTAGGACTTCCCCTTTTAGATCTTATAAAAACTACTTGTCCTTACCACGTGACCACATGCAAGTACACCAACTTAGACTTGTCCTATCTAGTCCCACACCATTCCCATCATCAATTTGCAATAATGGTCTAGTATTTAATATTGATTATGTAATCATAACTTAGAGGTCAAAGATTACTATACCAGGCCCATAACCATCTACCAATTTACCTATCATCTAACCAACTATTCAACCTCAGAATAAACCATTCACTATTGACCAAGATAATAAGTTTTATATTGTGGAACAATTGTAGAAGACACTAGCATAAATCTCTATTTTAGATTTTCTACAGATGTCAATAATACACAAAAACATATTGATTGAGTTTTTGACCCAATCCACTATTGCTAATGACATATCCTTTGATAAATTTCAAGGTTTGATTGGACACCTAGCTTCAACCCAACAAGTCACATTCAACTAAAGTGATATGTCTTCCCTTGGCCTGCTCCAAAATAACCCATTATATATAGAAGTTTTAATTAGGTGGCATAAAGTGAAATGTATCCTTATATATAATGGATATGGCCTTAACATAGTCTCTCCAAATCTCATCAATCTCCTAGTGTACATAATGATAGATCTCCAACTAGAAACAATAACTATTAAATCCTATGATAATTAGGAAAGAGAGTCATAGGCCACCATTAATTTTGTAGTTATCATTGGGCATTTAATCCATGATAAAATTTAATGTGTTAGATCTTGATTTATCATACAATATGCTTCTAGGTGGTCCTTGGTTACATGAGATTCATGCAGTCCCATCAAAATTACACCAATGTATCAAGTTTTCCCACTCAGAGATAAAAGTGAATATTCTAAGAGATTTACAACCATATTAGCACTACAAGCATCTTGTGGAAAAGTTTACAAGTTATAATTATCATTACAGTATGAATCCAAGTTCCAAGAAAGATAGAGGAAAATCTACACCTATTGATTCTTCATTGGATAATTACATAGATCTTAATACCTTAGATTTCCTTTCCCACATGCTACCTCCTGAAGCTTCTAATCATTTCACCATTTTAAATAATGGACCAAGAGAATATGTCACCCATGATACATTTCATATTTCTAATCTTCCTCAGAATCTAAAAACCTTTGGGTGACCTAAATTCATCCCAAATATGCATTGGAAATAAAAGAATAAAGATAAGGGACCTATCACATTTGTACTAACATCCAGCCTAGGACCTAACCCTCTTTAAGGGGATAAATCATGGTTATACAATGATGACCAAGATGATTGTTATAAAAATTCAAAGTATCATATTCCCAATAGGATTCTGGAGCATCATAATTATGAAGGAAGAGGCCTCAGAACGAATCAACAAGGAACCATCGAGCCAATTTCCATGACTAGGTATGAAAGACCTTATAGACATAGATTTAAACTGCCTAGGGGTGACCCCAAATATCTTATTCAAACTCAATCACCAGTGACTAGTGATGATAATGCTAACAATGAAGTAGAGTCTGATCATAGTCTCACCTTTGATAACCTAGCTGAAACCAACCTATTTGATAACAATGCCATTTGTACCCTTACCTTAGCCATTCATCAAAACCATTTGCCATTATATTATCCCTAATTGATAGATTGAGACCAACAAGAATCCAATCTGCTAATTCATGAGTTATAGAATGATGAGGCATTTTATTATTTCTTAGGCCTCAGAGACAATATTTCATTGGGAGATCACAAATTGGGATTCTCAATCACATAAGATCTTGTAGCCTATTTAGGAGAGTGAGTGAACACCCTTAGCCAAAAATAAATAAGTAAAGCATTGAGGTTCCAAAGTGAAAACCTCTTTGAGGCACTTTCTAACCAAGGAAAATGTAAATATAAAGTTAATTCTAGTGGTGAAAACCTATTATAGGTGCCATTAGATGGGCATATTCATTCATGTTCAAATCTAGACCAAGAGACCACCAATGATGCACTTGCCTGTTGATCAAAGTCTAGATTTTATCAACAACAAGTATTTAATAAAATACTTCAAGAACTTTTGATTGTTTTTATTACATGGCTAGATCTCCCATTGGGGGATTCAAATTCATCATGCATAGGAGAAGTTTAAGAGCAAGTCCTAATAGAAGACCCTGACATAGTCGAATAATTCAAGTCACTACCTACTATCCTAGAAGAGTATTTGACCCTTCTAGTCGAAGATACAAGATAAAGAATCCATTAGACTTAAAATGGATAAAATTAGGAGCATATCTAATTAAAGAGGAATATGATTTATTTTTAACTCTATTGAGAGAATTTGTAGATATCTTTACATGGGCCTATTCTGACATGCTAGGTTTAAACCTTGCCTTGGTTCTACACCACCTTGTGGTTAATCTTGATGGTAAACTGGTAAAATAAAAGCTATGTAAGATACATCCTTTAATTTATATATTAGTAAAGAAAGAGTTGGAAAAACTCTTAGAAGCAAGATGTATCCGATCCATTGACTACTCAAAATAGATATCTAATGTGGTACTTGTTAGTAAAAAGCTTGAAGGGATCAAAATTTGTACTAATTTTTGAGACATCAACAAATATTGTCCCCAAGATGATTTTCCTGTACCTAATATTGACATGATCATTGATTCCATAACTATTTATGAAATGCTTTCACTCAAGGATGGATTTTTAGGATACAATCAGATCAAAATAACACCAAAAGACCAACAAAGAGTAATGTTCACCACTCCATAGGGAAAATTTTACTATCAAAGATGAAATTTGGTAATAAAATTTTTGGATCTACATATCAAAGGGCCATGACTATCATATTTCATGATATGATACATGATATAATTTGAAGACTATGTCGATGACATATTAGTAAAATCTAAGACTAGGGCTAACCATCTAGCAGTGCTACATAAGGTATTTGAAATACTACAAGAGTACAAAGTTAGAATAAATCTAAATAAATGTGTGTTTAGTTTAACTTTAGGAAAAATAGTTGTTTTAATTGTGTCCATAAATGTATTGAAGTTAATCTAGCTAAAGTCCATGCTATAACCAAGATGTTTCAACCAACCAATTTAAAGCAACTCTGTAGTTTGTAAGGTAAGATTTAGTCAGTCTGATTCTTCATCTCTCAACTAATAGATAAGTGCCATCTATTTGCACATGTTTTAAATAAAGGAGTTGCATTTCACTGGGATGATCACTGCCAAATATATTTTCAAAAACTAAAAGACTATCTTGTTAATCTACCTTTTTGATTTCCTCTTATGTCAGGAAAGCCATTCTATCTACACCTATCAACTACTGCCAATGTTCTTGGGGCACTCTTGGCTCAACATGATGAAAATGGAAAAGAGCATGTTATGTACTATGTAATCTATACCTTGGTTACATATGAACATAACTATGCACCTATTAAAAAAGCTTATTTGGCCATGGTTTTCATAGCTCAAAAACTATGCCAATATATGTTGAATATTAAGACCGTGGTCATTTCAAAAGTAGATCAACTAAAATTTATACTATCTAAAATAGATTTGGAAGGAAGAATGGATAAATGGATAATGCTTATCAGTCAGTTTGACATAGATTATGTCAATGAAAAGGCAATAAAAGGACAAGTTCTTACAAATTAACTTGCTGAAGCACCTCTCATAGACACCCAACCACTCACATTTAAATTTCCTAATGAATCTATTATGACCATAATTGACACACCCTTTGAGGAAAAACCATAAAAACTATATTTTGATGGTTCATTCACTATAAATGGATCAAGGGTGGGCCTATTATTTATTCAACCATAAGGGGATCTAATCCCTAAATCATTTAGAATCAACTTTCCTTGTACAAACAACATATCCGAGTATGAAGCACTTATTTCAAGTCTTCGACAAGTAGTGTAATGGAATATATATCATCTTCAAGTTTATGGTGATTCTTAGTTAATCATAAATCATGTAACAAATCATTTTTAGACCAAAGATGACAAGTTGGTTCCATATAAAACCATGATTGACACTCTTAAACAACAAATTGCCAATATTTAGTTTGAGCATATAATGAGGGCTAGTAATAGATCTAAAAATTCCATGGCTACTATTGGATCTCTAATTCAAAAAATAGATAAATCTAGAGAGTACCAATTCCTTGTTGATAATTTGCTAGCACCATCTCACGAACCTTTAGTCATTGCCATGATTTGTGATATTGTTTGTCCTAATTATATCTGGTACTCAAACCTTTAAAACTACCTTCATGACCATGTTCTACCACCTAACCTATCTCAAAAACAAACCAAATCCTTAATTCATCATTCCACTCATTATAATTTACTTATATCCACCCTTTACTATCATAGTTTTTATGGAACTCTGCTTCATTATTTAACTTCAGTAGAGTCTACGTTATCATTAAGAGAAGTTCATGGAGTGTGTGGAGCTCATTCTAGTGGGGCAGTCTTATCTAAAAAGCTCTTGTGTACTGGTTATTATTGGCCTATAATGGATGTAGATACCACTTCATATGTAAAAAAGTGTGACAAATGTCAATGGTATGCTAATCTGATTCATACCCCAACAAAAACTCTAAAACTATTGTTGACACCATGGCCATTTTCTATATGGGGACTTAACCTCATTGGGAAGATCAACCCCACTTCATCTGATGGCCATAAACATATCTTTACCTTCACTAAGTATTTACTTAAGTGAGTTGAAGCTATACCCCTTACTTACATGACTGGAAAAACAAATTTCCAAATTCATCTTTAACCATCTCATTTGCCACTACAATATCCCCTCTGACATTATATCTGATAATAGAGGATTATTCAAGAACAAGGATGTAGAATAGCTATGTACTGAATACAACATCAGACAATTTTTTTTTTATAGAATATTACCCTCAAGGTAATGGCCAAGCTGAGGCATCTAATAAAATAATTGTTAACATCCTCAAAAATATTGTCAATGATGCTGGTTGTGATTGGCACCTCTAGATATCCCCTGCCCTTTGGGCATACCGTACCAATCATTGTAAACCCATAAGATCCACTGCATACTCACTTGTTTATGGTACTAAAGTCATCCTTCCCATTGAGGTCAAATTACCTTTACTACATATCTATTTAAAGCATGTCCTAGATGATCATGACTATTGTGTAGCTCTCTTGCAAGAGCTAGACCTAATTGATGAGAAATTCACAAGCATGCTCAATAATATTCAAGCATATCAGAAACAACACAAAGGCCACTATAATAAGCATGTTAAGTATAGAACACTTGAACTTGGTGATCTTTTTATTAAAGAAAACCAAAATAATACTATGGTCGAGAAGAAACATAAAGGGAAATTTAAACCAAACTAGATAAGGCCTTTCATCATCACTAAAGATTATGGATCAGGGGCATATAGGCTTGCCACACTAGATGGTGATGAACTTCTAAAGCCAATAAATATTATTCATCTCAAGCAATACTATGTTTGAATGCTAAGGTTTATTATATATAAGGACCATTTCAGTTATGTTATTTTATCACTATTCTTCTTTTTACAAATACCATCCTTATCCATCCTCTTTATCATATCCACTTTCTACTTTAGACCTATCAACCCACTGTGTTCTAAAAACCTATCCCATTTGACCTTGGTTTTTATCATTCATTACATGGTTTCAACATCGAATTATCTAATTATTTCATCAGTTAGTTTAATTATTTTAGATAGGGAGCGTATCTTGGGATAGTGTGATAGAAGTTTCGATAGTTACATCCTTCATTTGTTAGTCCTTTCTTACCACCAGTCTTGCTACAAATTATAACCAAATTTGGTCAAATTAGTACCATTGACCTATGTTATTATGTCTTGGTTATAACTACCTATGGGAAAAATAGGGGCAAGATTAAGCATTGACTTACCAACTTACCACTTCCTATGTCATCCTATGTCTTGTTACGAACTGTGCCTATTTTGTTTGAATTGATTACTGCACTGGTCAAATTCCTCTACTATAAGGGTAGAACAATAATGACTTGAGGTCCTACTTTGGGACTATGTAGGTAGTACTCAATAATTGATGAGGGTAGCTCAGTCACACTTTTCCCCACACTCTCACCATTTTGTGAGCAACCTAAGCCACACTTTCACCATTTTGTGAGCAACCTTAGTTTCAATGCTGCTCTCCATTTTGTGAGCTTAA
Source organism: Torreya grandis (assembly GCA_037957365.1). Classification (NCBI taxonomy): domain Eukaryota; kingdom Viridiplantae; phylum Streptophyta; class Pinopsida; order Cupressales; family Taxaceae; genus Torreya; species Torreya grandis. The sequence goes on from JARHVA010006952.1 coordinate 298,561, forward strand.
ACCATTTAGTGTCTTATCATTCTTGATTGAGTTGAGACACTCCAAAACAATTACAAAAACATTTGAAAAATTGTTAGAAAAGAACAAAAACATTGACTACTTCTTTACCTTAAGGATTCTGGGAACCCATACTAAGTTACAAGTAAACCACCTATCATTTAGTTTCCCCATATTTTTTGTCCTTTTTCTCTCATGCACTTGTCATTTTTCAAGACCATTCATCTTCTTCTATCACATCCATTCTATTTGTTTTCCTCAGTTATCACATTCTTCTCATTCCCTAGAAGAACTACATTTGTCTTGAAATTTTTTTATTGGATATTACATCCATGAAACTATGTAGGTATCATCTACTTGCCTAGTGCATATGGAGACAACTCAGCCACCGCCTTCTCCTTTTTTTATTCACCCATTTTGTTCATTTGTTAAGTTGTCACCTATTTTATAAGGGCAATGTTCATATGGTTTCTATTACATTATTCATTTGTTTGTTTCCATTTATTTTATTTATCTATCTATCTATTTGTCTACTTTTAACACTATTGACTTGATTTAGTTTATGTGTATTCATTCAGTGATTCCTTGCCCACACTTATACTCAAGTCCATACATATGCATATGTTTACATTGTCATCATGGTTTCTATCATTGGTGAAATATTTTTCTATTGAGTATTGGATTGTGGGAATTAGTCCTCATGCATATTTTGGCCAAGTCTTCATGATGTTATATCATGATGCCTACTGACACATGCTAAAATAAAACTCAACTTCAAGAAGTTTATTCAGCAATGGTGGCATCTCTTTGGCACTGACATACCAATTAAATCCTAATCATATCATAAATAGAGTAATTAATTATCCAAGAATTTCAACCTTTATTAGTTCAAATGAGCATCTCCTTACTAGTAAGTTATTCCAATTCATCATTACCCTTTGTGTTAAGTTATTATAATCTTCATCAAAGTTTATCATATTTCTCATAATCAGAGTCTAATGATTATAACTACCTATGGGAAAATCATTTCACACAATCCCATCTACATTTCTCAATGATTAGAACCACCTTTCAACAAATCATTATGTTGTCACCACTTTAATTTTTTTTGCCTATATAGGGGCATGTTATTATCTTGTTTATCTATCCTAACTAGGGTAGCTCCATCTTATTAATGATTATAAATTGGGTAAATCATTGTGTTATCATACCACATTGCCATTATTAGTGTATAATGTTTATAACCACCTTTGGGAAAATCATTGCACACTATCCCATTTGCATTCTCAGTTACTTTGACTACTTTTCACTATAATTATGTTTTCACCCCATCATCTTTCCTTTATTTGGTCTCCTCATTTCACCTCTTTCTTTTCGAGGGATTGTTTACCAATTTACTTATGCCAATCATTACCTTGAGGGGGCATCATAAAATTAGTTTATCATCATTGTAGTTTTAGGCATACATGACTTTTTCATTGCTTGAGAATATGTTATTGTGCTTATAACTTGAAACACCTTCCCAAATAGGGAAAAATTGTAGACACCTAAAATTGGCCACTGATAACCTCTAATCAAGATTTTGACTAATTTCCATCCAAAATGTACAATTTAGACTAAAAACACTAAAAAACACTAAATAATGTGAAACTAACATATTCAAGTGTCGATTTTAGCTAGGGTATCCCTAAATGGGGTAATACAATTTATGGGCCAACTAACTTTGATCAAATCATTCTGAGTCAAAATCCCAATTTTGCACCTATGTGCTCTAGATTGCCTTTTCCTATAAAATATCTTATAAAAGATGAATTCCTTTGTTATATGTTTTTAGTAACATCGTAAAAGGGAATACACATCTAATGCATCTTATAGTGACCTCTAATTCTAATCCAATCAAAATTTGGACCAATAATAAGGCATTTTGATCAATTTGGGTAATTTGTGCATAATGTGCTTAGTCATGATTAAGAGATAATTAAACCATATCAAGGCCTAATAAAAAATTCCATGGAAACTTTTTGAATACTTATTTTTGGAAATGAATATTGAATATCTACATCAACTGACCTAATTTTTTGGGAAGACATCCGTAGGCCATAAATGCCACAAATATCAAGATTCATACCCTTCATGCCTCATCAATGCCTTCCATGATGCCCTCTATGCCTCTTAATTACCCATTATTCTATTGTCATCATGAGGATAATTACAAACTTAATTCCAAAAATTTAATTAATCATCAACCACACATCTCAATCTTGAGATGGACAGTTGAGTTTGATTCTAATAAAATCTAAAAATCTATAAATAGGAGGCCTCACAACATCATTTCAAAAGATTTTTTGATGAAAATTTATAATGCCAAATTGTTTTCAAAATTTTCAAACAATTAGTGTTACCATGACAAATTTATTCTAAGCCAAGCCAAGCTACAAGCCAAAGGTGCCAAGGAGAGATGGAGGCAACCAAGTTTCCATTACCAAGGACTTCATGAGCACAAGCCGAGAAAGCCACTACTACAAAGGCATTTGAAGCATCCAAGGAAGGTGAAGGAATTATTGTGTTTGATTACTTGATATTTAGTTGTGTTTATCATTTGATTTTATTAACTAAGCTCTCCCTAGTGTCTAGGCCTACAGATGTTATGTTATTAGTGTGTTTATTTCATTTTGTTTTTATTTTGGAACTAACACTATACTAACCATCCTCTCTTGAGTAAAATTCATATATCACACTCTCCATGATTATATTTTTAGGCCAATTACCCTTATTATTCTTCACAAGCAAGCCATACCATTAGATCTCTTATTCTTTCATAAGCTTCACCAATCCCTTTATCCTATCTAATAATTTATCTATCTATCTCACTCATCTACTTTTCAACATTTAACCCCTTTATCTTTAGATCCCCATTCCTCTTTCTCTCATGGTAGTAGTCTAACTCATCCAAGACCTTCTCCTTTACATTATCTACCTTCATTATCTAAAGCTCAACATTTACTTAAATTGCACCCTGTGATCTAATGCTAATTTCAGTATGGAAATCCTTCTTGATGAATAAGGTGATTGCTTGAATTGTGACAAATAGAAGGTAATGAAATCATGTCATATTAAAGTAACATGGATAAAATTGTATTAGTTTTATCCTCTTATTCTCTGATTTTTAAAATTTATTATGAATCCTTTTCATAAGATGCTACATAATGGATATGACATAATGGAATTTTTTTCTCATCTAATGTGTTAAATAAAGAAGAAGGTATGGAAGGATGTTATTCAATTTTGGTTATCATACCTTTTCTTTTATTTGGTTTTATATCCAAATTTGTGATGCCATGAGGATGAATCATCAAAGGGATATTGAATGTTTGATTCTCTTGGGTTTTTTTTAACATTGGATCCCTTGTGTTGATTCAAGATTTTTACGTGCATCTATGTGCACCTAAATGTTTAATTTTTTTATAGGTCATTGTTTATCCATGATTATTTTTTATTATCCCAATCATTTTTTATTTTTATTATGCTTTAGATTTATAACATGGGTGATACCTTGATCATGTTTACCCTATCCTTTTCCTTGATATCCTATTTAATAAAATATCAAAGGATAAAATTATTCCATATTTTAATTGAGTATTTTGAATGATCTAAATAAAATTACATAACCACCATTATCATATTGTAATGTTTTGTAATATTATGTTTTCAATGATCTATAGGTGTAAAATTATTCCATTTTATTGATATCTTAATATGAATTGGTAAATATGCCATAATTTCTCGATTAACCTTCCTAAAATTATTAGTATCAAATGAAGTCCAGGCATGATCATAACTCTTAATAAGGGGAATATTATTTGTAAATTTAGGAATAGGAAGGGTTTTTATCAATGAACTTGGATGAACATCCTCTTTATCAATGATTTTCAAATCCTCCATG
>JARHVA010006952.1:312500-330000 GCA_037957365.1 Torreya grandis
TAGGCTATTTTGGGGAGAGTGTTTAAGAGGTGGATGGGATCCCTCAATAGGATCCTCCTTTGGGGAATCCTTTAGGGAGTCCTCTTTAGAGGAAGATCCTCCTATGGGGACCATCCAACCTAGAAGGGTCTAATAATGTTTTACAAGCAAAAAAACAAGGCTTTAATGGAGAATAGGGTTAGTGTCATTAACCTAATGGAGTAGGACAGTGATTTCCAAAGGCTTGAGAAGGAAATAGGAAAGGATAATTTTAAAATTTATGAAATGATTAAGTGACATGAAAGGGTGTGAGAAAATTAAGGTGTACCTACCTTCTAGATTCACGTACCTCATAACTTGAAGGTAGACATCAGGCCAATATCATGGCAGGTCAGTGCATGGAAAGCCCTTCTTCTCAATTTGCATGAAGTCATTAGTTTGAAAGAAAAATTGTAAGGATTCATTTTTCTTAAAATGGTATTTGAATTATTTATCATTAGTGAAAGATATACCCATGACATCACCAATAAACTCCTTAGAGATTTTTATGGAAATACCCCACATAGTGACCTTCCTTTTTATCCACGTAGTGATGAATTATCAGACCACCATGGCATTGTGATTAGTAATACACTCCATAAAATTTGTAACCCCCCTTCTTAACATTTTTTGAGACTTTCTATTCTTAAACCTCTTTAAAAGAAGTTGGCTCTAAATGGTCTTTGTCACTACCCATAGTTGTAGAAAGTGCAGTGATGGAGGGAAGGAGCTAAGTGTTTTATATGTAATCTAAACAATTAGGGCATGAATAAGGTGGAATGCCTACCAAAAAAACATTAACATAATTACATCCACTTACCTTGAAGTTAATGTGTAACTATAGTATCTTGATAAGGCTCATCGAGTTGAGGGGTTGAACATGTGAGGAGGTGATGAGTTAAAGTTGCATATGTACCTTCCATGTGGATGACATTATACACCTTAAGGGGGATGATTAAGATCTCTTAAGTGATATAGGATTATTAATTTTTATTCTATCGAGGATGACTACATAATTTTAGTATGGAGATAATTTTTATAACATTATTCATCAAAATGCCTATGCATAAAGGTAAAACTCATAAGTTTTAGTCATTTTGCGATAGAGGATAGTGATTAATGACATATCAGTACTTCTTGGCTTCACATGGAAAATAAAATAAAATAATATCCATAAATAAGAGATGTGTATTTATATATCATGAATTTAATATATTAAATAGGTTTAGTAATAAAATGAATGGAGAATATCCTGATCCCAACATGAACTTGATACATATATATGTATTTTTGTTCAATTTATGAATTAATGATAATTAATTTATGCATAAATATTTGTTATAAAATGTTAAATATAAGTTAAACATTAATTTGAATCAATTTTTTCTACATTTATTAATGTAATTTACATGTTTAATCTAAAAAATAGTTAAATTTTATATTAATTATTTTGGCTGACTTGTGATTATGCTTATGGTGGTATATTTGGCCTTGTAAACAAAATTATACCTTATTATACATAAATTATAAATATTAGTGTAATAATTATTAGAAATAATCAAATATTATTACTATATATTATAATATGGGCATTGTCATTCTGCAAAAGATAGGCTTATATTGTTTTAATCCATTCAACACAATATAGGCATAATTATTTTTCCCATTCTACACAATATAGGCATATATTTTTTTCACCCATTTTACACAAGATTTACCTATGCTATTTTATCCATTATACATAATATGGGCCTATATTAATTTTTCCCATTCCACATGTTGTCATTGAAATTGAATTCCCAAAAATTTCCCAATTTTTGATCCATTATGTATACTCAATTAAAAAAATGAAATTACATTAGAAATACATAATGTAGAAAGTTCATCTTGAGTTTCAAAATTAATTTCTCTATACTATTGTAACTTTTGATGGGGTACTCCATGTTGGATATTGATTATCAAAATTCTATTTAGTACTAAAGTAGATGACTAGCCTATCCTATAACCTTGTCAATTGATGAATTTCCATCTGAAATCAAATGAACTAAATTTTCTTTCCCTAAACCTTTTCAATTTTATACATTATTGATGGAACCAATTCAAAAAATTATGATTTTCCTTAAACATTGTCAATCATTAAAATTCATAATGGAACTAATTAGATCAATAAATATGCTCCTTAAACATTGTTGGCTATCAACAATCTTGATAGATCTATAATAAATGATGTTCTTTATGGACCTAAAATCATTGAAGTTTGTGATGTAACCCAAATTTTCAATGAAGATGAAAAACATTTAAAACTTAGTAATATAGATTTTATTAGTTCCAATGAGTTGTTATCAACCTAAATAAATGTAAAGGGTTTCAAATTAGGTCTAAAACTCACCAAAATTTATGAAAAACCTAAGGTGTTCCTAATTATTTAAAAATTTCCAATGCCCTCTATTTCATCCTTCCAATGGATATCCTACCCTCTACTTGCATCAAAATTCTACCATTTTATTTTCACCTTAAAAATAGTTTATCTTCACTATGTGTCAAAACCTTACATGTTGTTATATGTGTTTTTCATCACTCTTTTAATTATCTATTCATACCCTAGGGTTTTATCTATTTAAACTATTAATTTTAATTGCATTTATCATAATTGTAATCTTATTTACTGAATTGGGAAAAAAAACTTGCTTTTTTTTATCTTGTGTAAAACACTACAAACCAATTTTGAATAAAAATATGTAACTTATATGAATTCTATTGGCCAATAATTTAGCCCTTATAAAAACAACCATAATCCTGATTTAATATAAAAATAATAGTATCTATTTTATTTCAATAATATGATTTATGATGGCCAATCTATGAAATATGAAATATAGTTATAAACGAAATGCACAAATGTCTTCCCTTCAAATTGACCTCAAAAAAATGAAGATTTGAGGATTGGTCATATCATCATGATTTAATTTTTGTAGAGGATGAAAAATTACAACATAACTCATATTACTCAAAGGACCTTCAAGACCAAGCTTGCAAATGCAACCAGTTTTCCCACCTTAGTTCAATGCACTAACCTAGTGTTTTCTTATACTAAATACTATGAAAAGGAAAAAAATATTAAACTCCTCTAATGATGAAGTGGTTGAAAATTGGATAAAAAATAAATAAATGTTATCTTCAAGCTTTCACAAAGGGAATAATATGTTTAAATAATAAAATAAATCAAATAAGTTAATTTTGAATAATAAATACACCTTAAATTCAATAATTTCATAATCATGGTTAAAATACAAAAGGAAAGGAGGATCCAAAATACCTAAAACCTTATACACATCTAATTTATACAATGAAATATCTAATAAACAAACTGATGGGTCATAATGAAACCAAAAAATTTCATAAATGTATGTACTTGTTCATTAATAACATTTGTGATGGGACACAATTATATTGGGGCCATATCATCAATGATAGTATTCATGAAACATTGATTAATTTAGAGTGAAATAAATAATTCAATATGAATCATCAATTATTTAATTCTATTTTAGCCATTAATTCATCGCATGGACACATATATACTAGAAAATTCACATATACAATAACCATCTATGAGTATTATACTCTATTAGTTCTAAAAGAAATAAATAAACATTTTGGGATTGTTAATGATAATTTAAAAATGATGACAATACGAACACTAAAAGGGAATAATTAAAGGACAATATAACCCAAATATACTACTTTAGTTATGAAATACAATAGTCATTTCATACATTTACCTAAATTTACATATATTAGGATTGGTTGATTTCTTGGTATTCCTCACAAAATACCCTAATTTTCCAAAGATTAAATGGTCTTGATGGTGGTATGTAGATAGACTAGGAGAGGTCAATATTAATGTATATAAAAAATGGATCCATAATTCCATTTCCAATAGGCCTAAATTATTACATTTTTTAGACTTTAATTGATGTACAAAATATTAAAAGGACATTGGCTAGTATCAAAATGCATTTATACTTGAAGAGACCTACTTTTGATATCAAGGGTTATGTGGAACCTAATTTAAAACTTGGATAAATTATCACCACATTCCACATACTGAAGACTACTTATAAGACTATGAAAATTAACTTGTGGAAAGAAAAATATTATGTATAAGAATGAATTTAGATCCATTAAATTCATATAGGTTGGAATGTGTAACTCAAGGCATTATAGATGTTGAGAATTATTTTATTGAACCTACCTTTGAAACATAAGTCTAATTTATTCCAATTCCAAAAATCAACTAGGAAATCAAATATATAATACATATTATAAAATGAAAAAAATTTAATTTACAAATTTCTATAACCTAGTTTATGGGTAAAGTTTTTAAACACATAGTGGGAGGAACAATGGGATAGTATTCAAAAAATTATAATAAGTTAACCTTATATTCAATCCATCATCCTACCACTATATATTAAATATGAAACATAAAACCTATATATGGATATGATGATGAAGAACTGAACAAAAATAAATGGCCTAATAAACCTTGAAGAAAAAATTAAAATCAAGGAAGAAGATAGAAATTAAGTGACCCAAAATTTATGCAATGAAGCTAACTATGGATATTAAATATAGAAATGTTTATTACTAACCATTAATTTATAATAAATCACATCAATATATCTACTCTTTATAGATACTACTCAATTACATTTGTCCCCTTCCACTTCCCTACTTCTCATTCCATCACCCCATCTTGAATTTCCTTTTGCATGACACATGTCAGTCCCACCTCCCATTATGTCTTCTCTATACATGAACTCTCCAAACATTTATCTAACTCACATTTTATCTCCTCCTCATAGTCTCATTGCACTAATAAATTAGGTTTTTGATCATGGATTTTACATTAATTTCCACTAAATTATAAATTACCCCTATTTATCCCACCATTTCTACCAACACATAAATGACTATTTATTTTAGAAATACATCATCTCCTTTAGTTCAAAAAATGGTGTCAAAGAAAAGGACTATTACCAAATATATTTTTACCATCTTAAATGTTGTTGATATTAAGTTTAAAATAATCCCCATGCCCAAAAATGCTAAAATAACATTAAGGTTCATGATATATTCTTACCCAAGTATACATTATTTTTGCAATTGTAAAACAAATTATAAATAAACATCAAGAAGAAATGACTATGACCAACTATGATATAACTAAATTAGATCTCAGTACATCAATACATGAAGGTAATATTCACAACTTCAAGGTGTCTACTACCATGTTAGTTTGAATAAATAAGGAGGAAAAGAAAACTAAAGAACAACTTGAGGAATAGGTCTTCACATTATCTACTTACACTAGGAAATATATTGATATATGTAAGGATACTATTAATACCAGTCCTCTTACCTCAATCAAATTTATTACTTATATTGTTGATGTTTATAAGGTGAACATTTATAAGATAAATAAATACCATAAGTATGGGAGAGTTATGGAGACTTGGGTCAAATAAGTAACTCTTCATAGCCTAAAAGAATCTTATGTATTAATGGAATTGTATTAGAAGAACAAAAATGATGATATTGATGCAGTGAATAAATGAGAAACATTGGGGAAAAATTTGATCCATGATCCTCAAGAAATGGCTTCTAATTATGAGAAGTAATTAATATTTGAACAAATTTTATAAAAAGATAATGATAAATTTTCTCATGTATGAGAAAGTAGTGTGCAATGGAATATTAATGTAGTAGAAGAATCTATTGAGGATCATAAAAATCTCAAAAAACTATGTGATGACATCAAATATGAGATAAGGGAAGATATATGGTTAACTCATTCTAAAATTTTAAAATAGTGAGAAACATAACTTGTCATAATTATAGAAATGAAATAAAACTTTCAAAAAATGATACAAAAATAATTTTTTAACATATATGTATTTAATATGGATACTTTGGTCATATAATATGTCAAAATTGGTAGTTTGGTGTGGCTTATGACACCCAATTCGTAGGTCCTTCTTGTATGTTCTTGTGACCCTTCTAGACACCTTTTTGATCATTATCAGACATCTAAAACCTTTTGAACCCTGATTCCACCTTAGCTAGGATACCTTTCCCCAACCAATCCTATCCCCCTTGGTCCTAAGATTATAGGATAGGAGTTCCATACTTGGACTATAGATCTAGACCTTAGGGTATCCTATTATTGGCAGTCTTGTTCATTTACATTTTAAGCCCAAACGATCATTTTCATCTGATTTCTATCCTTCATTATGTTGGTCTACCATGAATACATCTAACCCATGACTAAGAGTTCCCTATAAAACCCTATCTAAATTTAATTTACAAAGGAGGTGAAAAATCTTACAAAGCAAGCAATAATACCAGAAAACTACTAAGGAAAACTTTCCCATTCTATGCATATAGTCACCCAACATAGTTTCAAACACACTCAAACCCTCATACTAATTCATAGCCACCTCAAGCACTCTAAATTTGGCATTTTTGCATCCACATCACACTATTAAATAAATCACATTAGGTTTGATAACTACATATGGATTGATCCCTCTTCAGAGTATTGGTATGTAGGCAACATGCCCACATAAGAGGTATGGATTACATGTTCAGTGCATATTACACACTAACCCCCCCATTTCTCTATGTGATTCAAATCTTGATTTATCAAGAAAATTGGAGGGTTAGGGTTTGAATATTAAATAATCTGTATAGTGAGATATGTTTACATTTAGCACTCAAGATTTCATTAGAAGGCTCATACCGACATAATGTAAGAAAAAAGAAAAAGTTATAGGTCTCTATGGCTAGTTTGGACAATAGCGGTAGAAGTGGACAATAGCGTCAAACCCCAAAATGTTATATTTTTGGTGGTCCTATCCTTTTACCAAATAAAATATAGATTTCAAATTATGACACGATCGTAGTCCTGCACAACTAGTTTTAGATCCTGTATCAACCATCTCAACCTATTTCTAGATAAGTTATATTTTTTCCTTATTTATTACTATTCTTAGAAAGGTAAAAAATATAGATAAATTATACAGATTAGGATTATAATTATTGAAAAATTCTTTGCTAATTTATTAATCTATATGTTTAACTAAAATAGGAATTAAACTCCATTATTCCAAGAATATTTAAATCATTTGGTGAACCTGATTTACTTTGTTTACACACAAAAACCCTAGAAACCCTATGGAAAATTCCTTGTTGTTTTTTCCAATATTTTTCTATTTATCCTAAATATTTAAATCATAATTTTACTTTTAATTTTTAAAATTCAACATAGTAATTTTAAAAATCATTTCTTTTAAACCCTAGTTAAATTTACTAGGTCACTTTACTTCTTGAGGTATCAACTTACATGTTTGTAAGCTTCATATATTTTTTATGTATATTCTAGTTTGTTGTTTTTAGGAATTTACATTTATTTTATTCATTAATTTCCTTCCATCACATTTTATTTATTAAAACTTATTGAAAAAAAATCAATCAATTTTTTATTTGTTTTTCTACTTTAATAATGGCCCAATATATTAGTTTTGATGAAACTGATAAGAGGGAACTTCAAGACATTTTAACTAAACATCCTAACATACAAGAAGATATGTTTAAGATTCTACAAGAAGTAGAAAAAAATAAAATAATGGTAAAACCTCTCAAGCCATAAAACAACAAGTTTCAAATGACACTATGAGGGTAACTATGTCTCAACAACCCCCTATTTTAGCCCAACCTTCCTATGAGGCACCACTAGTTATGACTAGTACATCCTTGTCTCCCAATGTGGCTACCCTTGTGTAAGAGATAAATTATCTTAAATATAAGGTGATACATCTTGAGAAAGGTGCATCTAGACCAACATAAGCCTTGGACTCTTTTACAATACTTCATACACCATTGGTGCATCATATTGCTTCTACACCCTTGCCACCAGGTTTTGTTCAACCCAAGCTCACTCTATATGATGGTAAGGGTGATCTAGAGACATAATTGAGACATTTTAATGTAAAATGATTGGAATATGTACCAAATTATTGGTTATTAACCAAGTTATTTCCATGGAATTTAAAGGATTATGCTTTTCAATGGTTATATAGTCTACTGAATCAAGTGATCAATGCATTCAATCCTTTATTTGACATGTTCATAGCTCATTTTATCATTAATATAGGTGATAAGGTTTCTTATTCCAAAGTTTCACAATAGAAACAAAGTTCAAATTAGCATCTCATAGATTATGTTCTTAGATATAAGACTATCTTGGCTAAAATGACTTGCCCCATGACTAATCAAGAATTATAGGATCTCTTCAAATAGAGCCTTCTACCAATTTTACATGAGTCAATAATGTTCAAAAGGCTCTATTCATTCACTAAGTTATGCCATACACTAAATAAAAGGGAATTCAAATTAATTTTAGAGGGAAATCTCAAGTATAAAAACATATGAAAAATAACAAACAAGAGTAACAGTAAAGTCCCATACAAAGTAAAACTTAATGATAGCAAAAGTCAAAATCAACTTATAGTTAATGCAATTTTAGACCCTCCTGAATGAGTGGTTTTATTATCACCTCCTCTATGAGCCTTTACCAATCTACTAGTATCTTCATCTAAAGTCATATAACAACTATTGGAATGCAATATCATATCTCTCCCTCTTATTTAAGAAGTTAATGCAACAAAGCCTCTTCCACATGGATATGATCAAAATGCATTATATAATTTTCAAAAGGCCTCAAGCCACACAATAAATAGATTCATTTAGTTTTTATCTCATGATAAAGGACTTGATAGATGTAAACCTCATTAATCTTGGCACTCCAATTGAGCCTCCTTAGGTAAAGAAAACATAGGACAAGGATCTATATTTTTTCTCAGATCCTTTCCCACAACATTCTAAATAAGAGACAAGGGATACATAAATTGTTCATGATGCATATCATGCACACACTCCACCAAATAAATACTAAGCATGCTTAGTTGAGTAATATCCTTTGAGAAACATGACCGGTGTGTATAATTCTAGAGTTCTATCTAGACCTTCTATCTCCTTCTCAGAGAAAGATATAATTGAGGATGATTACAATTACCATACACTCTTTATTAGATCCTGCATTGATCATCATCCTATTCATAGTGTTCTCATATATAATGGATCTAGTGTGAACATGTACATTATGACATTACTATAGCATTTATGATATTCAAAGCAATATATTACCTTCGTAGACACAATTATAAATGGATTCAATCGGCACATATAGATTTTACTAGGTGAGATTGTACTTCCTCTACAAGATGAACCAACACATGTGTCGATACCATTTACTATTGTTCCTAGTGTAGGAGTCTTTGACATGTTTATTGGTCAAATATGGATCCAAAAAATTTGAGTAGTACCTTATACAATTCATAGATGTATGAAATTAATTCACACTAATTAGGTTGTTACAATTGGTGGAGTTATGTATGAGTTACCACTCCCCACTCTAGAGCCATCTCTTACTCTATAGTCACTAGTCAAAACTCCTCCACTAGTTCTAATTTTTCCTCTAGTTGAGATTCAAACATAATTTAGGCCTTATTTGTCAGTATAGAGAATTCATACACTTATATGGAGGCCTTTATTAGAGTGACCACTAAATCAATGATAGTTTTAAGACTCTAGATACTTTCTATCTAAAATATTCACACCCAAGGAATTATCAATGAGATCTCATTCTTGAAAACATAAATCACACTTTTAGAGAGCTTATTCTACTACTAGATGGGTCCCTAAGATACCCAAAATTTTATCCACTTCTTAGATTTACAAGTGGACTCCATAGTGGATTTTCATTTTAGAGATTTCAAAGAACTTACTACATGGCTTTTAGATTCACAGTCTTAGCCCTTCCATCATGCTTCATGATCATGCACGACCCATTTACTCAATACATGACACCATGATAGGGAGTATCTTATGAGACTCATTAGTTAGTAAGGTTTCTTATCCATCTTACTTGTACATAGATTATTTTTTGTACATAATCTTTTCAGTTTCTTATACACAGTCTTCTTATGATTGATTGTACATAGCTTATTTCAGAAACATGAAAAAAATAAAAAATTTAAATATAAAAAAACTTTCCAATAATTCAAAACACCAAAAACATTTCAACTATATGCATTATCCATTCTTTACATTTCTACTACCATGCTAGAATTACATTTTATTGTTATATGTTATTATTTGTCAAATTATCTACATTACCATGCTTCACTTGATTTTATTTGAGTGTGTGGACACCCATATCTTTGATTGCTTCAATATACCCATTAAGGGGAAATCCTACATCTACATTCAAGACATACATTGACATATCTACCCACCAGGGACATCTTCTACATGACTACACCATCCAAGTTATGTCATTCCTATACCACACACTCTAGTTATCATGTTTTTATACATTACTTATTAGCTTACATAGATTATTATATCAATATTCACTATTATATAACACTTGTGTATTTGTTAGCATCTACCTAGTCTAGTAATACATGTTTTTCATGCTTTCACTTCTTGATTTGAGTAGTTAGATGCGATAGTATTTTCATCTTTTACATGCCTTTCTTTCTTACTTTGAGTATCTAGATGCGATTGAATTTCTCAATTCCTATTTTGTTTCTTGTGTGTGCCTTAGGACATTTTATAATGTCCTTTTCTTTTATTTATTGTGTGCCTTAGGGTATTTTCCAATGTCTTTTACTTGTGCTCTTCTATGTGCCTATGGCCCTCATGCCAACCTTGCTTATTTATAATTGTATGTGTATGTGGAACTTGAACATGCCTTATATGCTTGATTTCATAGCTTTAGTGACATGTTACCATGTCCCTTGTTTTATTGGCCCCTTGGCATCTTTCTTATACTTCTTGATTCTTACCTTATGTTCTTTTTTGCTTCTCAATTATTTGCAATGCCATGACCCACATCACGCATTATCTTGATTTTTTAGATGCTATGATGGACATCATGATCCATCCCTCCTTAGAAATTAAAAATTAGCATTTATAGTTTCAATTTAGTATATTGAACATGATATTACATTGTTACATCTATTTAGGCACACCCTTATTGATCTAACAATCTCTAATACAAACTATGTTGTATCTTGAGACATATTTTTTATTATCATTATTATATCATGTATTTGATAACATAACACACATATAAGGATTTTTATTCTAAGGAAAGTCATTGTAGGCTCTTCATTTCTATCCTTGAAAGAGGGGAAAATAAATAAGGGTTCTGTCATAGAGATCGGATCCTTCTGAAGATCAAAAATCATTTTTTAGAACATTTAGAATATCATTTAGAACCCAAACTAGGTAAACAGACCAAAACATAGTGACAAATATAGAATAGTGGTCAGAAATATTAAAAGGACAAGAGCACCATACTTGGACTAAAACATCAGATAGTAAAGTGTCTTATTTTTAGTGATCCTATCCAAATAGAAAAAAACTAGATTTTCTAGAAATAAATAGAAAGGTAAGCTCAATTATAGTTTTATCACTTTTAGTTTAGTTTAGATTGGGAAGTTTGAGTATAGTTTTTATTAGATTATCTAGATATATTTGGAATCATGCAACATGATGGATTTCACTTCCATTTTTAGATTGGGTAGTTGATAAAACTTTTAGATCATAATCCATGTTACAAACACCATTTATTGGGGGTAATGTGCATGGCATACTTAACTTATTTTATTTTTAGTTCAATATATTACCTAAGTATTCTTAGAAATTACATGCCTTATTCCATCTATTGGTGGTTGGCATCATTTCAAAGTGACTTTCATATAATCCTGATTCTTAGTTTCAGAGTGGCTTTCATACAAGCCTAATATCCACCTTTTAGAATGGCCAAGATTGGCCTAATTATTAGTATACATTTGGATATCCATGCCACATTATTTGATTATAGAGCATTCATGGGATTTAGAAGCCATCTCATATGACACACATTAATACCAATATCAATTCATAGATTCACATAGTAGACAATGATGGAGCCAAAGGATTAGCTAGACTTTATATACTTAAGCCACCTACTTGGAGGGATTGGACACACAATCCAAACATCGATTATCATACACATTACCATATAGCTTCACTTAATGGTTGATGATAAAGCCAAAGGGTTATCCTTTGTATTTTTGAGCCACTCTCAGGGAATTGAGTACTGGGCTCTATTCATGATATTAATTTTGGTATAACACATACCCAACATTACTCAAAATCACTCATCATCAATTAACATCACACATATTCATGGGATTCACCCTTTCAAGTAAGTTTAGGTATGCTTTATACTTGTCCTTTATCCTATTATTTTTATTTACAGTATCACTAGAATAAAGGGTGGGGGGATGTAGTCATATAAAATGTAAAAATTGGTAGTTTGAGTGTGGATTGTGACACCCAATCCATAAGTCCTTATTTCATTCTCTTATGACCCTTCTAGACACCTTTTTTCTCATTTTTAGTCATTTAGAACCTTCTGAACCCTAATTCTACCTCAGCCAAGCTACTTTTCCTAGGTAGATCCTATCCTCCTAGGTCTCTATCTTGTAGGATAGAAGATCCATACTTGGACTATAACACTAGACCCTAGGGTGTCCAATTTTTAGTGCTCATATCCATTTGTATTTTGAGTGCAAATAGTCATTTTCATTTGATTCTTATACTTTATTATGTTGGCCTAGTGTGAATACATATAACCGATGACCAATAGTTTCATATAAAAGCCTATGAAAAATTAATTTACAAAAGAGGTGAAAAATCTTTAAAAGTAAGCAAGAATACATGCAAAATACTAAGGTAAAATTTCCTATCCTCTGTAAATAGTCACCCAACATAGTTGCAAACACACTTAAACCTTCATACTAGTCCCTAGCCACCTCAAGCACTCTCAATTTTTCATTTGTACATCCATATCACACTATTTTATAGATCACATTAGGTGGGATAACTAAATATGGCTTGATCACTCTTCAAAGTATTGGTATGTAGGCAACATTCCCACACAAGGGTATGGATTACATGTTCAGTGCATATTTACCACTAACCTTCCCCATTTATTCAAGTTATTCAAATCCTATTTTATCAAACATAATAGAGGGTTAGGGTTTGAATATTAAATCATATTTATAGTAATCTCCATTGACATTAAACACTCAATATTTTACAGGCAACCTCATACCAACATAATGCAAAAACCTAGAAAGTTTTAAGTCTCTATGAATAGTTTGGACAATAGTGGGAAAAGTGGACAATAATGTTGGACCCTAAAGTGTCCTATTTTTAGTGGTCTTTTCCTTTCATTGAGAAAAGTATAGACTCTAATTTATGACACTATCTTAGTCTTGCATAGCCAATTTTAGACCCTGATCAACCATCTTAGCCTATTTCTAGATAAGTTATATTTTTTCCCTATTTATTACAATTCTTAGAAAGGTAAAAATAATAGATAAATTATACAAATCAAGACTATAATTATTTCAATATTATTTATTAATATATTAATCCATAATCTTAACTAAAATAGGAATAGAACGTCATTATTCTAAAAAGGCTAAATCAGTGACTATGAAGAAAATGTATGATATTTCTTCTGCACATGTAGAATTCAATAAGAGCCTTCCCAACTTATCAAACAAAAGCAAATAAATTAAACAAACATTGAGAACTTGGATGGTTCATATTTCAAATACTTTTTTTCCTAAGTATAAAGGAATTTATATAGTTATTCAAGTGTTCAAAATATATAAATTAAAATTATTTCAAATAGAGCAACAAAAATAACAAATCATGGTAAAAAATGTTCAGGCTCTTTATTTTTCCTAACTTTAACTCTCCAGATTCCATTTTTTGTTACAATTATTAATATGATTGAAGTAATTTTAAATTAGATTTTAGAAAAATGAAAACTAAGGTTTCATGTTCTTCCTTGGAGGTTCATTTTTCAAGAAATCCATGTTAGGTCAAATGGATTTTGTATGAAATTTGTCTCATAAAGATATAAAGAATACTATAAATTAATCCCATTCTATGAAAGATACTAATAATATAATCAATTAAGCATATTATACATATTAAAATAACTATTATTATCTTGTTTATAATAGGCATATGCCCATTCTTGAAAAGATAAAAATATTGGCTTCTTAATTTATAATTGCTAAGAAGACATGTGGAATTGGTAGTTGCCCATTCAGAACAAGATACACACAAATTCTAAACAAGATACATATCCATTCTAAAAAATTATATTATTAATAATATAATTTTCCTAATTGATAATTTATAAGAGGAAAATATTTTTAATATCTTCTCAATATGTATAATGGGAATATATCCATTATGAACAAGATAATATCAATATTATTGTATTGTTTAGAATGGGAAGGTACCCATTTTGACCAAAATAATATTAATTCTATTTTCTCGTTTAGAATGAACACATACACATTATTATGTTGTTTATAATGGCCTTAATTTATTATTAATATTATTATATTATGTATAATGGGCACACATTTCTAATTATTAACAAGATATTATGAATAAGAATTATAGACTAATCCCATTCTACACAAGATAGGATAATATTCTTAATATCTTATGAAGAATGGGAACATGTCAATTATTCACAAGATGTTAAGAATAATGATACTATATTATGTATAGTGGGATTAAATTATAATTAGTATTGTCATATTTTGTTAAGTATGTAAATTATGTGCCCATTATTCATAATAAAATAGTATTAATTATAAATTAATCCTATTGTACACATGATTATTAAAATCAATATTATTATCTTAATTATACTGGTTAACTACCTATTCTAAACAAGATAATATCAAATTGTTTAATATTTTTTATAATGCACATGTTACCATTATTATCATGTATAAAATGGGATTAGTTGACTATTAATATTATTATATTGTGTATAATGGGCACACTTTGCCCATTCTTCACAATATATTAATAATATTGATCCTATCTTGTGTGGAATATAATTAATTTATATTATTTATAATATAATGTGAATAATTTCCAATGTGTGCCTTTTATACACAACTTAATAATATTAATAATCAATTAAGCCCATTCTTCACAGGGTAAGAATGGGCACACACCCATTCTAAACAAGATAAGAATGTTGATCCTATCTTCTATAGAATGGGATTAATTTATAATATTCTTGATATTTTTTTAAAGAATGATCATGTTTCAGTTCTACATAAGAGAATAATATCAATAATTAAGCTCATTATACACATGATAAAAACATTTGACATGTAAAATGGGTAGATTCCCATTTGATATGGCATCGAGATAAGAATATTAGCCTATAATAAAAAAACTAAATATCATTACCTTATGTAGAATGGAAACATAACCATTCTACACAAGATATATAATTAAAATTATTATTAATTAATACCTTTATGTAATAAAATATATGAATATAGAATATTATCAACTAATCCCATTGGATCAATATTATTATCTTTTTTATAATTTGTACATGCCCATTCTTCACAAGATATTAATAATCTTATCAATTAGGCTCATTCTGTAACATAATATATGATCAATATTATTATATATTTTATAATGGGAAGCTACCCATTATAATAAATATAGGATAGTTTTAGTTAATAATACAATATTTTTATGCCTATTTTACACTATCAATGAAGTATGTTGTAACTATCACACCACCATTTTATGCATCAAAATAGAGACCCACTTGTTTAATCAAAGGAATATTTTTTTTAGGTATTTATGACATAAACATGATTATAAATTTAATCATAATTTTTTAATTAATATTACTCGATGAAAATTTGGTTTAAATTAATACTATTTATAGTTGCTTAAATGTTTGTATGATCAATATTTTATTTTATATTATTTTGACATTAATTTTTAACAAAGATAACATTGATATTTTATATATTTGGAAATTTTAAATGTGAAATTCACACTCATTTCACATGCATTTGTTCATAGCCACTCACAAAGGAATGAAGCTAACTATGTAGTCTACTTGCCTCTAGTCATAACATTTTATTACAACAATGTTATCATGAGATTATTTGTTGTATTATCACGTCTTAAAACTATATTGAATTAAATATGACTTACCTAGATATTGTGATGTTAATATAATATATTGTGCTTCATTGTCATATAGTCTATGTTTCTACATATCTGAATCCTAACAAGTCTTGGTTCAAAATAGAGAGCTAAAAAAATTTGTGACAGTTCGACTATACACAATGAAGCTACATGTCTATTGTTTTTAACATCACACATTATGGTTCAAATTTATATGATACAAAAGTTTTAAATAAGCTGAATCTGTATGATGATGCCATGTGTCCCAATCTCACTCAATTGAATTGTAAGTGCATAATGAATATAATGCCTAAATGTAATGTTGATTCATTTAAAGCATTGAGACATTATATCAAGTGTCACTAATTTATTTATAAAGACACATTCTTTCATGAAAATATTTATGTGGAGAATTTCTAATAGAAAAATATTGTCTTCACTAGTTGTAGTCACGTCCTCATTAGTATTGTTACCTAAAAAAATAGTTATGCCATCAAATAAATCAGATATTATTGTACCTTAGGTGTTTGAAAAGTAAAAAAAATGGATGTAAGTCCCTATTATTACAAATGACAAAAAATAAATCATAATAATACACTATGAATAAACACTCTTGCCTAATAACTAGGGAGAACATAAAATAATAAGCAACATCATAAAATAGAGATAAAGCCAATACAATTTTTTTACCTCCTTTGTCTAATTTGATGCTTAATTATTGGAATAAATATGTCCATTCTTGGCATATGATGACTAGAGTCTTTTATCAATGCTCTTCTATGGTGGTAGCATCTTTCTAGTAGTCACTAGTGGTTTGGTGTGAGGTCTAACTTAAGTTGGACTACTCTTAAAGGCTTCATGAAGGTATTCTAGCGTAATAACCATACACAAAAAATAATTGGAATATGGTGTGGGTAATTATATTTGTATCTAAAATAACTAACTTTGTTGGGTTATCACTCATGATATATTGAGACCCTAGTTATAGATATTTGTGAGGCATGACAACTCACTTTAGATTTTTGTGAGGTGTGACTTATAATTTTCAAACATTTAAGTTAGGTCAACCATAGGTTAGGTCAAATCACTCATTAAATCTTGAGACCCTAGTTTTAGATATTAGTGAGGCATGACAACTCACTTTAGATGTTTGTGAGGTGTGACTCATAATTTTCAAACATTTAAGAAATAATAAATCACTTTATTATATCTTTTTACCTTTGAATTCGTATTTGGCTAAAAATTCATTTTT
>JARHVA010006952.1:335000-582500 GCA_037957365.1 Torreya grandis
TATATATGGTAGGTCCTTCTACTTAAGGAAGAAAAGTGGGGGGAAAAGCTCATAAGAATCCTACTGATGACATGGAATCTATAACTTTAAATATGTTAATTTCTCAACTTTAGGCTAACATAAAGGGCTTGGTGTAGCATGATGACTTTGTTATATCTCAAAATAATGTTTTAGGGATATTTAGGGAGATTAATGAGGTTCACACTCAATTGCATTAAATAACTATGTAATTGGCTACACTTTTATCTTAGTTATAGTCAAACAACATTCCACTTCATCATTTGAGTCCTCCTAGTCTCAACACTAATCACTCTAATTTTGGTGTGAAATTGATGTTTTCAGAAGTGGAAATGCATAATTTTGATGGTAACTTTCATCTCACTTGGATTACCCAAATCAAGAATTTATTTTATCTACATAAAACTTCTAATTCTTAGAAGGTGATTATGGCATCTCTATATCTAGAACATAAGCAACTCATTTAGTATCACTGGTTGTGTTCTCAAAAGTAAAAAAATGGTGCTCCTATTACATGGTCTATTTTTAATAATGAGTTGTTGGATCATTATAAGAATAATGACTTTGAAAACTACTTCATATATTTAACTAAAATATGGAAAATAATAACTATGAAAGATTATATTCATAAATTTTAGAATCTATCCTTATGGGTGGAAGGCATCACTAAGGGAAAATTGACTAATATTTTTTAGGTGGCATCATAAATAGCATCCAATTAGAAGCTTAGATGTTTAAACCATAATATATATCAAAATATATCCCATGGTCACATATGGTAGAAGGAAAAAGAGATGGTCAAATGGAAAACTTTCACTATTGGTCATGATCGCACCTTTTAAGCACCATCATTTCCTCAATCCACTAGATTGACACCTAAAAAAATTGAGAAGTGAAATAAAGGGTTATGTTATGGTTTTGAAAACAAATAGAGAAAAGATCATTATTGTGTTGAAAAGAATTAATTTTACGTAAAAGGTAGCAATGAGGATGATGATGATGATGATGAGGAGGAGGTAATTGGTGAGGATGAATAAGGTCTTAAGGAAGAATCTAAAGACATTCAACCTAGTATTTCCTATCATGCCCTTTTATGTATTACTACTCCCTAAAATATTAAGGTGGTGGGTTTCCTAAAGAAATAGAAGGATACTATATTGATTGATTCTAGGAGAGTACACAACTTCATCAATAGTAAGTTGGCTACTTCTTTAAACTATTTCATTTATTCCACTCTAGAATTTTAGGTCATGATTGTAGATGGTGGTACTATCAGCTGCTCAAGAAAATTCCATAGTAGTAAGCTAGCTATGGGAGACTATTTTTTGCATTCTCCTATGTTTTATATTCCCATGGGGGAGATGATAATGTTTTGGGAGTACAGTGGCTCACCAATTTGGGCACTATTAAGATGAATTTCTAGGAATTATTCACATGTTTTCATTATGAGGGAAGGACATTTGATCTAAGGGGATTAAGGGATAAATATCCAAAAATTATTATCTCCTATAAAATGACAAATATTCTTTGTAAGGGTGATGAAGGATTTGTAGCTCGTTTATTTTCCATGGAAGTTCAACCAACTCAGCCATTTACACCTAATATGCAACAAGTGATTGATTCCCATTCAATTATTTTTGGTGACATGATAAAAACACCTCCACCTAGTCTCACACATGATAATGCTATAAAACTTATTCTTAGTAGTAAACCACCCAATATTAGGCCATATAGGTATCTTTATGCCCATAAAAGTGAAATTGAAAAGATGTTATAGGGGATGTTAGTTACAAGAATCATTTTCCATAGCCAAAGAAAATATTTTTTACTATATGTCATGCTTAGAAAGAAAGATGAAACTTGGAGGATGTGCCCTTACTATAGAGAACTAAATAAGTACACTATAAAATATAAGTTTCCTATTTGTATCATTGATGATTTGCTAGATGAAATAAATGGTGCTCTTTATTTTACCAAGTTAGATATGCATTCTGGGTATCATCAAATTTATATCTATGATAAAGACATACCCAAAATAGCTTTCAAGACTCATGAGGGCCATAATGAGTTTTTTGTTATGCCTTTTGGTCTAAAAAGTTCACCATCCACCTTTAAAAGTTTGGTTAATACTATTTTTATTCTATTTTTAAGGAAATTTGTTCTGGTATTTTTTAATGATATCCTCATTTATATTAAAAATTAGGAAGACCAATCACACCATATGAAATAGGTACTCTCAATTCTAGAATAATATCAGTTGTATACCAAACCTTCCAAATGTACTTTTAGAGCTTGTGAGGCTAATTATTTAGGTCATTTGGATTCACATGAAGAAGTGAAATTGGATCTTAAAAAATCCAAGCGATGGTAGACTAGCCGATTCCTAAGACACTCAAACAAGTAAAGGGATTTATGGGGCTAACTGGTTACTATCATGGGTCAGTCAAAAATTATGGTAGAATTATAGCCCCACTCACCTCTTTGTTGAATAATGAGTCCTTTTAGTGGATTGATATAACTACTAAGGCATTTAAATAAATGAAATTGGCTATGTGCACTACTTTAGTGTTGGTCACTCCTGATTTTTCCAAGACTTTTGTGGTTGAATGTGATACATCTAGATATGGTATGGGTGTTGTACTCATGAAACAAGGTAGACCACTTGCATTTGAAAGTTTTCAATTTAAGGGTAAAAATAAGCACGAGCCCATTTATTAAAAGGAAATGATGGCCATTTTACATGAAGTCAAATAATCGAGACATTATTTGATGGGTCATCACTTTCAGGTAAAGACTGATCATGATAGTCTCAAATGTATTTTATAACAATGGTTGTCATCTGAAGAATAATAGAAATAGGTAACTGAGATGTTAGGATATGATTTTGAAATAGTTTATAAGAAAGTCAAGGACAATGCAGTGGAAAATGCACTATCTAGGAAGGATGAATCAGTTGAGGCATTATTATGTGTTATGATAATTTTATAGGTAGATTGGTTAGAGGAAGCATGATCAAAATGTGAAAATTATAGTGTTACCCATGATTTTATTTAGAATCTTTAGCAAGGTTTGTGTGGATTTGAAAAATTCACATGGAAGGGTAATGCATTATGGTATAAAGGTAGATTATAACTTTGTAAGAATTCTCTTCTTAAACACAAAATCCTTCAATAACTTCATGCAACTCTAATTAAGGGTCATTTAGGATTTTTGAAAACCTATCGTAGAATCAAGTAGGATATTTTGGGAAGGACTCAAGGGGGATGTCCAAAAATATATTTTTGAATGTATGATATATCAATAAAATAAATGAGAAACCATCAAAACCCTAGGTATTTTTCATCCATTAACCATCCCTAGCCAACATTGGGAAGAGGTTTCTATGGATTTCAATATAGGTTTACTAAGATTTGATGGTCTAAATGTTATCATGGTTATGGTGGATCATCTTAGTAAGTATGCTCATTTTTGTTCTTTATCATAACCATTGATTTTTTGTATAATAGCTTCTGCTTTTCTCAATATAGTTTAGAAATTTCATGGTGCTCCTAAGATCATTATCAGTGATAGAAATCCCATTTTCACTAGCAATTTTTGGACTAAGTTATTAACATGTTTGGGATCCCAATTAGCTCATAGTTCATCCTATCATCCTCAATCAGATGGAAAAATTGAGGTAGTCAATAATTTTTTGGGGGCATATCTCCATTGTTTTGTATTTGATAAATAGGATAAATGGGTTTCTTGGTCACCACTTATTGAATGGTAGTATAATAATTCTATCCATAGTTCTTCTAAAATGTCTCTTTTTATGGTACTATATGGATACCACCCTCCATCCATCATTTAAACCTTGAAGGTCCATCCTAAGGTTCATGTATTGAAATAACATATTTACTATCAATAAGAGGTCCTTATAAGTTTGCATGAAAGTTTAGTCATGGTCCAAAATCACATGAAATAGCTAACAGATCAACATAGGAGTGAGTAATTTCAACATTGGTGATTAGTTATTTGTTCACTTGCATCTATATAATCATATGTCCTTAAAGAAATATAAAAAGGATAAGAATTTATCCCTTAAGTATTATGGGCCTTATTAGATCTTGTAGAAAATTGGTAGTGTGGCCTACAATGTAGAGTTTCCTTCCTCCACTCGCATACATCTAGTATTTCATTATCATGATTGAATAAATTAATTAGACATAGAGTTTCTACTCAAACTAAGTTACCACTATTAGATGATAAAAGAATAGTTATTCTTGATCTTGAGGTGATCCTTCAAATATGTAATAAACACCTATGGTCTAGAATGATTAAGGAGTACTTGACCAAATGGAATAATCTTCATTGTGAAGATACCACTTAGGAGGATGAATATTTTGTGTAAAAACATCCAAATTTGACTTAAAATTGAGGATAATATTGTCTTGAATGGGAGGGTCATGCTACGCCCTTAACCTTCGACATGTCTAAGGATATGTGTGGCCGACTTGTGGCTTACATACCTATTTTAAATTATTATTACATTGATCTATATTCTTAGTTAGGTCAATCTATGGAATAACCATGGATAAGTAGACTATATATAGGAGGTATTGGTTAGTCTTTGATATCATATTAATTATTATGCTCTTATTACATTTTTGTGGAGGTTGCCCCCTCGAAGTGGCTTTGATATATTATCTAATATTTTTCTCTATTGTCAATTATTGTTGTGTGATATATCATACATGATTATTTTATGTGATATATAAATATTTTTTGTAAATATATAAGTAATTTCATTACAATGTATCCACCACCATTTATCTCATTTCACACTTTAAACCACACAATTAGGTCTACTCGTAATTAGGCCTTATTACTACCAAAAAGTCTATCTTTAAAATATGATGCATATAACTAAATTTTCAACATAAACCAGACAAAACATCACATGGATATAATATACATGAACTCAGGTTCAACATCATGTTCATTATAATTCATCAAACATGTAAATAGATCTCAATATGATCAACATCATACGCTCACTAAGAACTACACATAGGATTAAAAAACCCAATCAAGAACCTTTGAATTTTCACACCTTCATAGGAGATTATCATGCATATAAATGTGTTAAAATTAACCTATGATAATTATATAAAAAATTAATTTGAATTTTATTATTCAACATAATGTAAAAACACTTAGGAATAATATTCTCAATCACACACAAAAAATTGCCTATAGCATCAAAAACATAGTCATGAGAATAAATATTTAGAACACATATGTGAATATATTTTTTATATTATAATGAGTTATAATGATACTTTATAATCCTTATAATATATTTTAATATATATATTACAAGTTTATATATTAATATTGGTCTTACAAACCAATCTCGCATCTTCACACTACATAGACTTCATTGTGTTAGAGATACAACTTTAAGAACAAATTTTAGCATGTTTAAGAATATCATAAACACTTATAAAAAATTTTTATATGAGGTATATGTATTTTAAAACTACCCCATTCATTTTTTTCCATCCATAATCCTCTATAACCAATCCCTAATATCATTCTCATTCTACCTAGTTTTCTCACTATCTTGCTCATTAGGCATGTTTAGTGATAGGCCAACTTTTATGACTATTTTAGCATATTTTAGGTCTTAAAAATGCTAAAAAACTTATTTGAGCATAAAAAAAAATATCACACATCATAATCCTTCCATTTACATGCTTTGACCTGGTCAAACCTATCTACTACATTAAAATTTCAAGAAACAAGGGGTTTTCTATAGATTCTACTCACTATCACGATAGATGAAAATGACTTGGAGAAACATAGAAGAGTAATTTAAATGTTCCAAACATCAAAATATGTCAAAAAACCATTCTATTCCATTACTAACAATATATTTTATATCAATTAATTATGAGGGTTTTAGGAGAGTTTTGACTAGTTTCCCTTATTTGAAATCATTCATAAAGGATTGATACTCAACTAAAAAATATATATAGGAAAATCAAGAGACAGAGCTTCCCCAAATATCATGAATTTCTCAAGATATCATACAAAGGTATAATATTCCAATGAGCACAATAAATTCCTTCTTAAGTCTATAACACCCCATTCTTTTGTGCATACAGATGATCTCAAAACCAATTTTCATCATTTCTTCTTCAGGATATGACCTCAAACTTTGTAAACATAATTAAAAAAACCTATCAAACCTTTATAATTCTCTTAATATCTCTAAAAACTTTGGAAATAAACTTAACCTCTCATTAGGCCATAATAGGTCTCTTTGCACATTAGACATTAAACTGTCAGTTATACTAAGACCATCATCATACCTTGAAACATCTTGTATTGGTATCAAAACCTTATTTTTATGTCAAGTAACCTCATAACTTGATCACACACCACCACACATCAAATCCTAATTCTCATACTCCTAATTTCATCATGTTATCACACATGTGCCTCCTCACTAGGTCTTGTAAGTAAGGACAAAGCCTCAAAGCTTGATCTTGGAACTCATATGAAGGATTATTTGAATATTGATACTATTTACACAATTTTTTATACACTCTCATTATTTTAATAACACAAATAAAAAATCTTAACTGTGCTTCATGTATAAACTTTCTCTCAAGGTTGTACTAGGTTTCTCAGGACACTTAGTACACAACATTAGATTACCTTGTGTCATGATCTTGACTTTGACATGACATAAACCTCAACATATTTACTAGGTTGACTTAAAATTATCTCTAAATAGATATACAAGAGGTTTCATTCAAATTTTATCTTTTCATGAGACTTATTTGACACATATCATCTCACCATATATAGCCTCAACTCAGATCTTGATATAACTATCATCTACCTTGAATTTGGAATCAATGACAACAAAAATGATCCAAAACCAAAAATAAGAAAATAATTACACAATCTCCCTATTTTAAAGTTATGTAAAACTCTCTAATATAGTAGATCATTCTCATATTATTAAGCTGGATCTTATTTGATACTTGGTATTTCTATTAAATAAGAACTTTCTCCTCCTTTGACATTAATGATAAAGGGTCATCTTCTTGTCAATTATATTATCCTAAAACATGAAATAACAAAATTTTTTCTCTTAAAACGAATTTAACATAGATCAATATTGATACCTAATCTTGGAGCATGATTGGATCCCCTTGTCCCCATGAGAATTTTAGACATTTTCAACACTGACTTGGTTTGATCAAATCAGTATACAAACCTTTTATGACCTATCTCTTGTGGTCATACTAGTATCAAAATTTTTACTAAATTATAAATCTTAAAGTCACCAAAAGACTAAAAAAATACTCATTTTATCAAGCATCCTTCATTCTTATTGGTTATTAGTTGAGTGCCTCGATGAAGCCTAATGGAGTCACCTATCCTCTAGAGAACTAGAATAGAATAAACTTGGGACATTACTAGCTGTCCATGTCCTTACTATACTAAAGTTCATTATAATATTAGGCTTGAATAGTTATTTTATCTTGACTTCCTCAATATTTATTTGAATAACATCTTGGCTTATTATATTGATCTTGTCTCCATCAATAATCTGAGCTGATAGAGAGAATTATTGGTAATCCTTTACATCTTGACTATTATTTTCCATGTAAAATAGTCCACTTGGACTTCTAAACTAGTTATCAACTTTAGATACCTTAGGTTTGGACTTATTATCTTATCTTATTTCTTCAACTCTAGGGTTCTCAAATTTATTATTTAGTCTTGAGAATACATACTTATAGTAATATGAAATATGACTAACCTTATGACAATTTAAACACACTATTACTTTTTACGGAAACAAAACATGACCTCTTGACTGATGACTCTCCTTATAGTTCCATGCATATTCATTCTTAGAGGGCCTTATACAATGCCTTGATCTATATCCAAATTAGTTAAATGAATAAAAATAGCCATTGAAGGGGTTATAATACCTTAGATAATTAGATTGATTGATAGTATTAGACTTAATTATTATAGCACCCTAATGTTTTGATTGATTATTGACCTTCTTGATCAAATTAGTGTTCTTCTCTTGGTCTCCATTGAAACCAAGTCTTGTTCTATCATTAGCAGTATTTTGACTACTCAAAATGTTGCTTCACTTATTGGTACTCTTTTCAAATATAATAAATGACTTAACCTTAATTAATGAATAATCCTGTACATTCTTCTTCTTTGGTCTTTAGACTAACAGTCATAATGTCAAGTTTAGACTCCACCAATTTGACTATTTATATTGAGGTAAGTTCCTATTGGTGTATTTTTGGAATTAAGGTTGTCATTGATGTCAAATATAGTCAAAGTTCATTAATATCCAATAGGTGATCTTTATAAGAGATGTGGTAAGTACTCATGATGACTCAAGCATAGCCTACTAGATTCTTGAGTTATGCATAAGATCTTGGTTCTATGTTGTCATATGACAAACATTACAAGAAGATGTGAAGTACTTGATAATAGTAAAAAGGTAGTTTATAATGTTAAATAATTTTTAAATTTCATCTATAGTAACAAAAATGTCTCAATAAGGTGTGGTACCTAGTAGATCTAGTTGATGGTCTAATTTCTTGAGCATGGACATAGCTTTTAGAGGCATAATGATGTTAATATAAATATGTATGAGCTTAAAGGTTATTAATCAATGGTAGAGATTATGAGAGGATTTTATGTAATGTTTACACATGTTTATAATTAAAATAAGCTTTCAAATTCAGGTATTGGCATTCAATCCTTGCATGATAAACCTAGAGTGATGGAACAGGCTTGGTAGCATATTAAGATAAGTAGTGTGAGACCTATGTAAACAAGTTTTCAAAATTTTTAAAATGGTATGAAGGTATATTACATGATTATTATTTTTTAATATCAATTAAAAATGTCTCTAAGTGTTTTCAAGGATAAAACATAACTAGTCATTTGAGACCTAACATGAATATTGGTCTAGTGTGGCTTAATGAAGGGTCAAGATGAATTATCAAGGTGCCTAGAGAACATATATTAATGGATTGAGGTTTTATAGTATATTTAAATAATTTATCCCAAGTATAAGGTATTTTATTGAAATAAAAAACAAGAAATAATGTTTTAAGGTCTCATGTGTATGCAGATTGAATGTTTCCAAGCTTGAAAAGGAAGTTTAGGTGATCATTGACATGTGTGATAGTTTCATGGGAAGGTTATCCTTTTGGGAGAGATGTAAAAGGTTAATAATAAGGGTTTCAAATAATTCTTTTGGCATTTTATGGATAGATATGTATGAATAATTTTTAAAAAGGTTAACTAGTCTAAAACCATCTCAAAACCCTCCTATTGATCTGATGATGAAAATATTAAAACATAATGACATATAATAATTTTTTTTATAAATTTTTATGTTTTATATGACTCCTTCAGGCATCTCTTGGTGGTAGTGGTGTGTCAGGACTATGAGTAAAATCTATAGAAAACTACTTGTTTCTAAAGAATTTGATGTTAGAGGTAAAGTTTAATAAGTCAATACATGTAAGTTAATGTATGTTGAAGGAAAATAATTTTTATTAAATAATTTTTTTATTTTACTATGTTAAATAATTTTTTTCAACTATTTTGGTCGTGGAAGATGATCTATCTCTAAATAGGCTAAGAATGAAAACTAGTGAAGAAAACCAAGTAAAGTTGGAAAGCATTTAGGGATGAGTTAAAAATGATTAGGAATGGATAAAATTATTTTTGGTTTTTAATAAATACCTATTCATCATATTACCTTGGTTTATATTTTTTCTAAATTCTAATACACAAGTAAGAAGCTACTCTCAAGATGACCTATCTGAGTAGAGATAGATAGTGAAAGAATATGTTTCAAAGAATGATCTATATGATCCATATTTTCTATTTGAAAAAATAAATT
Organism: Torreya grandis; assembly: GCA_037957365.1. Taxonomy (NCBI): domain Eukaryota; kingdom Viridiplantae; phylum Streptophyta; class Pinopsida; order Cupressales; family Taxaceae; genus Torreya; species Torreya grandis. The sequence goes on from JARHVA010006952.1 coordinate 344,971, forward strand.
TGTGTTTTAATTTGATATAATTATATATTATTATCATAAAAATAAATTTTATGTTCAATGAAGTGTCCCTATAGGTATGGGAATCCATGTTTACCATGACTGGTTCTTAAGCCAAAATGACAGTTCCATGTTTGCCAAGAGAAATGAAAGATATGAGACCTTATGAAAAGATACAATGTACATATAATTTTTTTATGATTTTTGGTATTTAAATTATTTATATTTATTTATTTAAGGTATAGATATAGTTTAATTTTTTTAAATGTGGAAGCCAAAATGGCTAGTCTAGTTATGCTAAGATAGTAAGAGAGTAACCTAAGAGATTGGTCTGTAAGACCAATGATTATCTTTAGATTTTGATATATATATATAAATTTTATGATATATAATACTAAAATAAACTTTTAGTGAGAATTACATGTAAATAAAGTTACTTCCAAGTGCTAATGACAAATTTCTTCATGACTATATTTTTGGAGCACTCAAGTAGCTTGAGTAGTCATCTAGTAATGACGAGTTGAGGGTCCTCTACATTGACATGGAGAATAAAATGAATATTTAAATTTTATTAATATCCATAAAACTAATATTAATGAAATTATAGTCATTTTAAGTGCTCAACATGGTGTAGAGAGTCAAATTTTGTTGATTATGTATTGGCAGTGTTTGGTAGCTTTAAGTGAGCTTCTTACAAATATGATTTAAAATCTATAGATGTTGAGTAAAATATTATATTTCTTATAATAATGTAAATTATTTCATTATTTTTTCTTACATATTAATTATTTCCAAGCTTTTTTGGAAAAGTGTGCTTTTGACCTAAATATTCATGATTGAGTTTCAGTGTGCACTGGCAGTTCTGAGTGAGCCTATAAAAAGGGAGTTCTTGAGGCCTATTGGCATATGTGGTTATTTATAATGGAAATTTAAAGTTTTTTTAATTATTTAAGGTTATATTAATGTTTTTCAAGGACATATAATTGTGAAAAAATTAGTCTTATGCTTTAGATACTCAAGATAAACTTTTATTGTATATAAAGGCCTCATGGTGAATAATGCAAATGAAAGTGTTCAAGGGGTGAGTGGACCCTAAATGAGTTATTAATATTATATTATATTATAAGAGACATATTATCATGTTTTATGAAGTTTCCCATCCATTTTATGAGCCCCAATATTTTTTAATAGGTCCAAGTGGTAACATGTCCCTGAGTAGTTATAATTACTTTAGGTCTCATTAAGGCCTAACTGAGTGGTCTCATGATGATAATGCCTGACCATGATGTGTGAGAGAAATTTAGTGGTATAAAATAAAGTATTAATTGGAACATTTGATCTAGTTAATATTAGAGTGGACTTAAGCAAAGAATAAGAACCCTTGAAGGAGTATAATAAGGTAATTTAGAACCATCATATGGAGAATAGGATTAGACATGTTTATCTAACATATCTTTTGTAAGTGGATGATAAGGTTAATGGAACTAATAAGAATATAAAAGGATTATTTATTGAATGATCCTTATAATTTTTGAGTAAGATTTGTGGGTATAAAGTGCAAAAAAAAGAGGTCATCATGAGTTGAGTTATAAACAAGTGTTATAAAGTGATCAAAGATCAGAGGTGAATTATCTTGTGATAATTTACTTATGGGTTTGGATCCTTATTCCAATATATAGATTTTATAATACTATTTGAATGAGTTCTCAACCAGGTATGGGTTAGAGATCCTTATGAAGTTGGTGCTTCATTAAACTTTGGATCTTGACATTATAACACTATATTCCATGTGCATGTTTTAGTGGGCTCTATCCCCCAAGAGGGTTTACCACATATCTATTATGTTCTATTTTAATATTCTTGTGTAGTTATTGGTTTATGCATTTATCTTTATGTGAATGAATTCTTAATGAAATGATGAGTGGAATTGAATAGTTATTGTTAAGAAGTTGATTCATCCTCACCCTCTTAATAGTTATTTACAATAATTTCATCTTGTTCTTTGGATTTATTTCTTAGTCTAGATACACACAAGTTGATTTTATCCTCAAATATTTGACAAGGGACCTCATCACCCTATTATTTTTCTTTGCCATCTTTAGTTCTTCTATAGTATTCATAAACTCTACCTCAAAGTCCACCTCATCTCTTTCTTCATCTAAAACACCAAAAACACCTCCAATCCATATGGGCTCTTCTTGATTTGATTATATTATTTCTTCCTCCATGAAGATAAATTCATTTACATTAGGTACATCACCTTCATGGTCACTCTCAAAATCACTTCTCTCACTATCATTAGATAATCTGAAATCTTCCTTGGTGTATAAACTTATTTTGTTTTAGAAAAACCTCTTCTTATCATCATACCTTCTAAATATATTCTTCCTCTTATCAAACCTATATAACCTTCTATCATCATCATGGAATTCATCATTCTCTTAATTATCCTTAGCCTTATGATTATGAGGTAAATTTTTATAAAAGTATCAAATATCTCCACAATTAAAGCATTTAAAAGGCAATTTACCCTTATATTTACATGAGCCTATCTTTAACTTTCTTGAAAACATAGTTATCAAGTCATCATCATAAAAATTAGATTAATCACAGGCTTTGAATTTATTACTTTTTATCTTCTTTTCCTTTGGTTTATTTTCTTCCTTGAATGAAACTTACTTATTTGCAGGTCTTCCTTTGCTTGTCCTCATCTCATAGGCCATTAGGGTTCCATGAAGTCCATCCATCTCTAGCCTATCTAGATCTTGCATTTATTCAAAAAAAGACACCTTAGAATAAAATTTGGGAGTTAGAGATCTTAAAACCTTTTGAATGATAGTAGACTCTTTTAAATCTTCACCTAGACCTCTTATAATGTTGACCACTTCATCAACCCTCAATAAATAGGTTGTAATGATATCATATTAATTCATTTTAGGATTTAAAATTTTATTCTATGGGTTTAAAACTTGTCCAATTTGACCTTGGAAACTCACTAATGAATAGTATTCAACCCATCCCACATTTATTTGGAAAACATATAATGCATCACCTTCACAAGTTCTACCTCTGATAAGCCACACACAATACCATTCATTTCTTTCGAATTATTATCACTATCCCTCATGCTTACTACATATATAGGAGGAATATGGGGTGAAATATATCCATCCAAGACTAATTTATAAACATCATGACCTTGAGACATTATATATGTCCTCATCTTGACACTCCAAAAATCATAAATGGATCTATTAAACAATGAAGCATTGTTTGTAGAAAAACCACCTTGTGATTGACTAGCCATGCCACTTTCTTATAATCTCCTTTAGGTTATTAGAACTAATTCAAATTAACTGATATGATAACAGATGTTGTAATTATATCTACTAGGGTGCTGAATTATTTGCCTAAAAAATATCCTTCAATTTTACTTAACATCCATGAAGCATTCATTTATACACATTCATTAATTACTACATACATAAGTATCTATGAATTCAAACAACCTAAGAACATTGAACATATGTCAAAAACCATTTGAGGGGATATAAAACCAACTAATGTATAAATTTTAATATACTATTATAATAAATGAATCAAACTTTAGTGAGGCACCAACCCCACAAGCAGTACCAACCTATCACTACTCAAGCACCAACTTGACCAATCCTTTAACAAGTACCGACTTGCAAGGAGGATCCAAAACCCTAATTAAAATATCACCAAATCATCTACATGGATCTTATAATATCCTTATAATACCTATTTATTACTCAATTGAATATGACCTCTTTATTTTTCTCTTCTCACTCTTCTATCTTTCTCAAATGGCCTATTAGGCCTTTTCACTCAACTATCCCTTTCCGTGGTATACTTAGGTCAAATGACCTTGATAAAAAAATATATAAACATATTTATATATTCATTTAATATTAATAACAACTTTATGATGATATTTAATACCTTTACCTAGTTTTTAAAACTTTATATCATTTGCTCATCTACTCAATTATCTAACTAGTCAAATTAAGCCTATTATGCCTTATCTTTATAATTGACTCTTGATATTACCCATATTGGTCAGATAGGAAGCTAACCATACATATATAAATATTATAATGGAGAAATAAACATGTTTCAAAAGTGAAAAAACCACCACATAGGTTGGCCATTACTTTTAAGGGTCAAAACCACCATTAAGCCTAATACAGACCTAATGCAATTAGACCTTCTCTAAGCACATATTTCAATTAGGCCTACTTGGAACACCTTGAGCCTCCAAATATTAATTAAAAACTTAAATTTTCACTTTAATATACCCTTGATAATCTCCTCTTAGGTCTACAACACCATTTAGTTCATTTCACACTTTGAACCACATAATTACGTCTACTCATAATTAGGCCTTATTACTTAAAAAAAGTCTATATTGTAAATATGATGCATAAAAAAAACATTGACACATAACCCAACCAAAAAATAACATGGATATAGTCTTTATGACCTTAGTCTAAACACCATGTTTATTATAATTCAGTAAACAGGGCAATAGACTTTAAACTGATCAACTTCATAAGCTCACTAAGAACTCCACACAGGCTCCAAAAACATATAAATGTGATAAAATGAAAATATGAGACTTATATAAAAACTTATTTTTCATTGTATTCTTCAATAAAATTAAAAAAAACTCAATAAAAATATTCTCACTCATACATAGAAAATTTCCTGTAGCATCAAAAACACAGTCATGAGAATCAAGATAATTAGGAATAATTAAAACACACACACACACACACACACACACACACACACACACACACACACACACACACATTACAAGGTTTTATATAAATATTGGTCTTACAGACCAATGTCACATCTTCACACTACCTAGACTTCATTATATTAGACAGATCACTTTAAGAACAAATTTTATCATGTGTTAAGAACATCATAAACACTTATAAATAAAGGGGATATGATATATAGGTATTTGAAAATGACCCCATCCATTTGGATCCATGCTTAATCCTCTAAAACCAATCCCTAATCTCATTCTCATTCTTGTCTAGTTTTCTCACTATCCATCTCATTAGGCCTATTTAGCGATATGCCAACTTTAATGATTAGTTTATAACATTTTAGGTTTAAAATATACATATAAAATTATATGATAATAAACAAAAAAACTCACACATCATCCTCTTTCCACTTCCATGATTTGATCTAGTCAACCCTACTTGCTACATCAATATTCTAAGAAACAAGGGGTCTCTTGTAGCTTTTACTCATTGTCATGACAAACCAAGACCACTTGGACAAACTTTTAGGATTCCTTTACATGTTACAAACATCAGCCTAGGTCAATAAAACCATTTTGATCCATAACTAATGAAATCTTTCCTATCAGGTCATTATGATGGTTTTAGGAGGGTTTTTATTATTTTCCCTTCTTGGTAATTTTTCATAAAGGATTACTCCCCAACTTAAAAAATAATTAAAAGGAAATAAAAATTGGGACATTACCCAAATTTCATGAAATACTCTAGATATCTTCCAAATTTTTCACATGCTAATGAGCACAAAAAATTCCTTTTTGGGTCTACAACATCTAATTCTTTTCACTAAGATGATCTCAAAACCTATTTTCATGTTTTTTTATTTAGTCTATGACCTAAACATTTGTAAACATACTTAAGAAAACATATCACACCTATATCAATGCTCTCAATATCTATGACATCTTTGAAAATGAACTTGACCCCTCATTAGTCCATAATAGGTCTCTTTGCACAGCAGACCTTGACCTATCTGTTATACTAAGACCATGATCATACCTTGAAACCTCCTCTATTTTTATAAAAACCTTATTATTATGTAAAATTACCCCATACTTTTCTCATGTAATACCACTCATCAATTACCATGTCTTATACTCCTCATCTCATCATGCTACTAGGCTTGTGCCTCCTCACTAGGTCTCTTAAGTAAGGACAATTCCTCAAAGCTTGACCTTAGAGCTCATATGAAGTCTTATTTTACTCTTGATCATGTTTACACAAATTTTTGTACTCTTTCATTCCTCTACTAATATAAATCACCAATCCTTACTATGATTCACATATAAATTCTCTCTCAAGGCTAGAATGGGTTTCTCAGGATATCTTATACACAACATTAGTTTACCTTGTGTCATGATCTTAACTTTGACATGCCATCAACCTTAGAATATTTAGTAAGTTTCCTTCAAATTACATATCAATATAGATACAAGAGGTTCCTTAAAATTTTATCTTGTCATGAGACTTATTTGACACATATCATCTCACCATGCATAGCCTCAACTCTGATCTTGACATAATTGACATCTACCTTGACTTTGGAATCAATGACAAAAATAATTGTAGAAAACCAAAAATAGGAACATAACTCAACACAATACATATAAGGTGGTTCTTGATTATTTATGTAGCTATCAAGGTATCCCCTTGGTTTATGGGAAGACTTTTTATAGAATTGATTGATACCTATATAAAAATTCAACAAGATGATCTACATGTTGGGGATCCTTCACCATGAATTCTAATTGATTAATAGGTTGTTATTATTATATGAATTTTCATCAGTTTATATTTTATTAACAAGAGTGAATGGTATTTACATATGCACATGGGTGGCATTGTTAGGATTATGTCAAAGAAATCAATGTGTTTTTCATGGGGACCAACTCTTCTAGTAGAGTTGTATATATATTTACACATGATATCATACTGAGGTGGATGCAATATTAGAGATTTAACACTTATCAAGGTTTGGGGTTAGGTTTATATTTTGATTGAGTGTCTAGTTAAGATGTAAGATCCTAAGGATCTAGTAGCTTATGGTTAGGCTCAGATAGGAGCCAAAAAATAAGGGTATAGAGGAGATATCCATTTTTATCATCATATGTTCAAGAATCTAACACCATAATTATTAATTTGGAGGTTTTACCTTACCTATCATATGTAGTGGTTAAGGGATGGATGGTATATGGATTTTTGACACTAGTTTTTTAATTGGGAGGTAGACCCACATCATAGAGTAGTACCACCATGGTTGGGTGCTCAAGTAGTCTGGATTTACATAGGATTTACTTGAGGGGCCACATTGGTTTACACACATGTCATAAGAGATCAACCAACATAATCCTATGATACCAAAGAGTGAGGCCACAACAAGTTATATCAGCATGCCATAGGTTATTTAGGTTTAGGTAGGAGGAGGTATAGATAAATGGGTCACTCTAACTTATATAATTTGCTGGTGAAAGGTGTGTCCTTTGAGGCTAACAACTCTAGTACCGATATGGGGTCGAGTACCTATAGAAATCAAGGAAATGGAGGTTGAGACCTTGATTTATAATAATGACACATAGAAAGAGAGTGATAATGAGGATAGGGATGATAATGATGATGATGATGATGATGATGATGATGATGATGATGATGATGATGATGATGATGATGATGATGATGATCATGATGATGATGGTTTTGATAGAGGATATTAGATAAGATATGGTGATGATGGGGAGCCACATTTTATGATATTAGAACATAAATAAATAGTGGTGGCATTTGGATAGGTTAGCTTAGGATAGTTAGGGCCTTTAGAAACACAAATGGATCAATGTTAGGTAAAGCCTTCTAGTATGGCTACAACATGTTTGGATAGTTGAATTCCTAAGTAAGAGATCATTGATAAGGTATAGGAGGTTTTAAGGTTATAACATCAATTAATTTATATAAATATTACCTATGAGGGATGATGATATGACTTGGATATAGATAGATATCTCTCAATTGAAGGCCAATATAGCTAGGATGGTGTAGGTTTAAGGGCAACTCATTACTGAGAGTGATCATGCCATTAATGAGTAGTATAATCATTAGACACTATAAAGAGATTAATATGAGAGAGGGATGCATGTAGGGGAGCCAATACTTAGGTCATGTTTTCATATATGATTCTATATATCCTTTAAGCTAAGGAAGAGGTCTCTTGTTATAGGAAAGCCTATGAGTCTACCATTTCTAAGGATTTATAGGTTGTTAGTTTTAATATCTAAGATGCACATAGGGAAAGGAGTAGATATAGTTGGTCTTATAATAGTAATAATGTTAATTTATCCTCAATGTAATCTATTCATTATCCATAATAATTTCCACCAACACCACTAGGGTAAGCAGGGCCTCATCTAGTTACATGCTCAATGGACACATAGATCTAGAGTTGAACATAGGGAGTTTGGATTTTATCATTTTGGCATAGTTTTAAATTATTTTTGGATTATATAATTATACTCATTGTATTGGAAAACTTATTTAGTTTTAGACACCATTATTATATGTATATATCCTCTATGTATATGAAATTATAGATACATTAACATTCATTTTTGGGTCAATTGAGGCTGATGTACATGCATTTGATATTCCTTTGATATGTATATGATGTCATTATTATTATCTTGATTATCTCAAGATTATAATTATTTATTATTTATTATCACTATGGATTTTAAACATTATTAATGTTTATGCTTATGTATTTATGTTCATTCATTTTGTATGCCTTTTTTTATGATATATTCTCTTGGTTATCATTATTGAGGTATGTTCCTATTTGTGTTTGAGACATTGATGTTGTAATTGATAAAAAAGGTAATTAAATTAAATTTATTTCCTATATGTTCTATTGTGAAGCTGCATGGTAAGTGATCATGATGTCTTAAGCATGATCGAGTAGGTTCTTGAGTTCTGCATAAGGTCCTGGCAAAATGTTGAGATGTGATAAACTTATGAGTCGTGATTGATTACTATTGATATTAGAGATCATATTAAAGATAATATTAATTATGTTTAATTTCTTTTTGTGATAATTTAATTGATTAACCAAATTCATAAGAAGTAGTCTTTGTGGATAAGGTGTCAACAAATCCTATTCTTGTCTTCGTGAAGACATGTATAGTGAAGCTTGGTGAAGTGAGTGAGCTAAGGATTATAAGAAGATGTATGGTAGTAACTGAGAATGGTATTATTAACAATGGTTCCTAGTGGTGAGCCCATAAACCCACTCTCTCCTTTATGTATCTTGAGTCTATATGGGTTTCTAAATCCCATTAGTATCATTGTCTTTGAATCCTTATACTATGAAATACCTGAGCATTTGAATTAGTCACTAGAGGTGGCTTTTTAGGAATGTAGAGCTTGAGGTGGGTCTCAAGACCAAATCGACCATTTTTATAATTTATTATACTTAAAAAAACTTTATTATGACTTGTACCATCCTTCTAAAACTTATTATGTACATCAATCTTATTGGGGTGTTTTATTATGCCACAAAGATGAGCATGGGATCTTGAGTAGTCAAAAAAGTTTTTTTTGCCCAAAAGGCCTAGACTAAGTTACATGGTTCTTAGTCACCTATAGATGATTTTATCAACTAAAAAACATCATATTGCCCTACCCATATTATTTCCATCCTTATTGAACTTTATCTAGTTTCCCGAACTCCATCTTAGTATCAATACCCTTATATGGGCCTTAAGTGTCACTATTCATTATCAAACCTAAATGCTTTAGAGTAGGTATTAAACTATTGATTAGTTTCCTTTAAATATTTTAGTGATGATTTATTATGTGTTATTTATTTAATATGTATCCATTATCTATAAACTCTTCTTTAAATAAGACTTCCCCTTCAATCATGATCTACATACTTCTCATATATTATTTAGGGTTTATAGGCTTCATGATATAGTTAACCCTATAGCCATAGTTTTTTAGATTTTTTATCACTATTATAATTTTGGGACTCAATATGACCTATGACATCATTAATTAGTCCCTCTTCATGTTCCCTAACCTCAAACACCATTTCTATTGTATGTGTTCTTAGATTTTATATTTAGGCTTGTATGTATCAGTTTAAGGCTTATTTAGGCCTAGTTAGGTCATTAACCCTTTCCTTTATTTAACTTGAGACTCTTATCACTTGAGGACCTTAATATATATTAATAACTCACTTTATAAAGTTTTTAAAACCTTTTAACAACTCCAAATTATGTATAAATCCCCAACTTATGTGTACATACATATTTAGGCCTATTAGTCCTAATAGGCATATACATACCTAATGTTTAGTGGAGAAATTTTAAGCTCAAGTTGAGATTATCATCCTCATGAAAAAAATATTATACCTAACTTTCCTTTCAGGTATCTTTAGACCCAATAAACACCAAAACATGCAAGTGCTTCCATCCTTTAAGCACAAACTTGATTATATCTATTTTAGGCCTAATAGGCTGATAGGTCAATAAGTTCCCATTAACCTATCTTACATGAATAAAAACACTCCCTAAAGTTCAATAAATTTAATTAAACTAGTCATATCCCTATTTATCTCTTCACCTTATCCTTATATAATGTATCTTGGTTTATCTCTCTCATGTAATTGCATGTAGGTGGTCTCTCACAAGTACCTAGAAGCCATTATGCAAGCCAAGGAGATGAAGTGTTGACTAAGGAAGATGTTGGAGACATTAAATATTATTAGTTATTAATATGAAATAAAAGAGGTATGGATATGGGAAAGAAAGTTTCAACATGGATCAATCCTGCATTGCAACCTACTATACAAAGATAAGTCCCCACAATCACATCAAGCCATGGTAAAGATTAGCAAATGGAAAAAAGGACTATTGGAATGAATAAATTGAGAGAATTTAGAGACTTAAGTGAAGATTAATATGAGATTATTATAATAATGGAAATGGGAAATCAAGGTTAGAGGTAAGATCAACACTATCAACCACCCCAAGTTGACAACTAGGTCAATACCCTAATGCAAATAAAATTATGATTATAGGGTGGGAAAAGCCCTAATAGAATGCTGAGGTTTTGAAGAGCTTAAAAATTTGGAAAATAATAGTATGAGACAATAAAAATGTTAAGAACACTCATGAGGATACTAAAGAATCAATGTACCCCTCAAATGAAATATACACAATCTAAAGGCCTTGACACAACACGTACAAGCTGACTGATAAAATCATGTTAGTTAGAAAAAGGAATGACCTTGTCTTTAGGGACATGAGGCAAAAAATTATTTTGAACTCCATGGATAAAAAATGAGTTTTTATAAGTATAATATCTTCGAACAAAGGTAACTCATCCTTCAGATAATCTTGTAAAATCAAGGTTATAGCTACCACCTACATGCAATTACATGAGAGAGATAAACCAAGATACATTATATAGGGATATGGTGAAGAGATAAATAGGGATATGAATAGTTTTATTGAGTTTATTGAACTTTAGGGAGTGTTTTTATTCATGTGAGATAGGTTAAGTGGAACTTATTGACCTATTAGCCTATTGGGCCTAAAATAGATATAATCAAGTTTGTGCTTAAAGGATGGAAGAACTTGCATGTTTTGGTGTTTTTTGGGTCTAAAGATACCTGAAAGGAAAGGTAGGTAAAATATTGGTTTCATGAGGATGATAATATAAACTTGAGCATAAAATTTCTCCACTAAACATTAGGTATGTATACACCTATCAGGATTAATAGGCCTGAATATGTATGTACACATAAGTTGGGGATTTATACATAGTTTAGAGTTGTTAAAAGGTTGAAAACACTTTATAAAGTGAGTAATGAATATATATTAAGGTCCTAAATTTATAAGATTCTCAATTTAAATAAAGGAAATGGTTAATGACCTAACTAGGCCTAAATAAGCCTTAAACTGATACATACAAGCCTAAATATAAAATCTAAGAACACATACAATAGAAAGGGTGTTTGAGGTTAGGGAACATGAAGATGGAATAATTAATGATTTAATAGGTCATATTGAGTCCCAAAATTATAATAATGATAGAAAATATAAACAACTATGCCTATAGGGTTAACCATATCATGAAGCCTATAAACCCTAAACAACATATGAGAAGTATGCAGATCATGATTGAAGGGGAAGTCTTATTTAAAGAGGAGTTTATAGATAATGGATATATATTACATAAATAAGACATAATAAATCATCACTAAAATTTTAAAAGGAAACTAATTAGTAATTTAACACCTATTCTAAAGCATTTAGGTTTGATAATGAATAGTGACACTTAAGGCCCATATAAGGGTATGGATACTAAGATGGAGTTTGGGAAACTAGATAAAGTTTAAAAAGGATGGAAATAAGATGGAGAGGGTGATATGATGTTTTTTAGTTGATAAACTCATCTATAGGTGACTAAGAACCATGTAACTCATTCTAGGCCTTTTGGGTAAAAAAAACTTTTTTGACTACTCAAGATCCCATGCTCATCTTTGTGGCATAATAAGACACCCCAATAAGATTGATGTACATAATAAGGTTTAGGAGGATGGTACAAGTCATAATAAAGTTTTTTTAAGTATAATAAATTATAAAAATGGTCAATTTGGTCTTGAGACCCACCTCGAGCTCTACAGTCCTAAAAAGCCACCTCTAATGACTAATTCAAATGCTCAGGTATTTCATAGTATAAGGATTCAAAGAGAATGATACTAATGGGATTTGGGAACCCAAATATACTGAAGATCCATAAATGAGAGAGTGGGTTTATGCACTCACCTCTATAAATCATTGTTAAGAATACAAACATATCTAAAAGGCTTTTAAGAAGATCAAAGTTTGCCATCTTACATTTATACCTCCACACACAAGATGTATGGGACCTAAATATTTTCAAGATATTTAGGGGGGTATATGAAATAAACATCCATGACCATAAGTTTAAGATTTGAAGATTGATCTTTATGAACCATCATTAAGATGGTAGACCTCCAAAACCCTTATTAAACCTGAAGACATACCCAACATGATAAAAATATAAATATATGCACCCAAAAACCCTTGATAAACACTTAGATCATGTGGAAAACTTAGAGAATATGCCATCCATGGTATTGGGTTGTATAAATAGGTGTATGGACCACCTCAAAATCATGTTTTTATATTTTTTGTGATGATTTTAGCGTATAAAGATGTTTTTAAGGTTGCAAATGATTGGAAGAAGTGGTTTGAGACTTGTTTCACCTTATAAAATCATATATTGTCCACAAATATTCTTAAAAATTCTTTTGTAATTCCACACCAAACAACCAATGTACAGAAGCAAGTGAAGGTGGCCTAGTCACCTAAATAGAGTAGATTTGTAAAAGTATACCATTGAGAGAACACATCATGATATGAAATGTTAATAAAAACCTAAATCATTATAATTCACCTAATTTGAGTGTCATTTTCAATTTCCATGGCCATTAAATCAACAAATAATTAGTTAACTCAACCTAGTACCCCAATTTGCCTACTTGGTCAATGAGGAGAGATGGATGTTAGCATAAAGGATTGTAAGAGGAGTTAATATAGGGTTATTACCTCTGTTTAACTATCATCATGAAGACAATAGACATACCTCATGGTCATTATGAAGGAGAAGTGGTTTCAAGTCTTGTCAATATGCACAAAGGATGATGGGCTGCTCAACACCTAATGGAAGCCTAATTACACCTCATTTACATGTTATAACTACCAAGAGAGAAGTTATTAACCATAATTTGACATATACATGATTTTAAATAGGTAAAATAAGTCTGAACCAACTTCCACCACTCCAACTCAGTGCCTAAAGGGCCCATTAGAGAACATCAACACATGGAGGGATCGGTAAGGACAGTTATGGTTAGTTGGGAATATTATGGAGTAAATAATGATCATTATGAATCATTCATGATTTATACATGCCATTATATTCTCATTTTTTATCATTATTATATATAATTAGGCCTTAAGGCCTTTACTTTCATCCCTCACCCAGGTATGAAGAAACTTTGCCTATATTTGAACTTTGTAAACCTCTTGAACTATTAATAGACTATTATAGATTCTTCATGATTGGTATCTAAAGTGTTATTTTATTTTTGATATACATATGTGTTAGGTTTCTCCCATTATAGGTCCTTGTCTCACCTAGATACTAGTAGGTGTGCTATATAGGTCATATGGTGTGCAAGAGTGTTGGTGATTGAGTTTGAATTGTAATGTGACTAGTAAGTGCCTTAGATCAAATATTCCTTTCATGACCTTCATATTATATCCACCTAATATAGCCTCTATGTGAAACATTTTTACAAGTAAACTCTTAGAGATATTATTATAGTTGTTAGTCTAGTTCACTAGTGTTGTTTACGGCATATAGAGTGGATAATATTGGTGTATCACCTCCAGTAGTATAGGTTTAATTTTATGCATTAATTCTATCCCTTTTCACCCAAATTAGTAGGTCTTAGTGATTATAATATTTACTAGGTGAACATGGGAGATATCCTCATAATCTAGAGGTCTAGCCTAGTTATAGGTCACCCATAACCTTGGGCAATTGCCATATTACCCCAACCTTGGAGGTAGGCCTAAACAACCTCCTCCCAACATGCAGGTTGGAGTGATAATAGTTATTAGTGTATAAGATTTGAATACATAATACTCACAACATGAATTCATAAAATGATGAGCTATGACTTAGGCCAATAATGATGGGGAAACTAAAAGACAAGTGGTTACTTGTGAAATAACTATGAGTCCTAGAATCCTTAAGACAAAGAAGTATTCAAAAATTAAAAGGTGTGGCCAACCAAATTGAGATACCACATGTATATAAGTGTTACCTACATAGTCTATGCAGACCTTAGGCCAATGTAGTTCCCCTATAAATATGAGTAAAAATACCAAGGTGGTCTATAAATAAACTAAACAAACAAGATGGCCCATCCCCAAAAAATTGATAGTTTTATATCTCGTAAGGAAAATTTAAGACAATTTTCATGGTTTTATGATTTTAAATATTTTCTAAATGTTTGAAAATGTTTAGGGATTTTGAAATTGTTAAAAAATAGTTTTGTAATTTTCTAGGAATCTCAACTAAATAAAGAATTGAGAGATATAAAATAGTCCAAATCACAAAACAATAAGAGCACGGCTTGGGTTTCTTATGAATTGGAAAGAGTATAGTTTATGGGTTGCTTAAAAAATGGTGAGAGCATTCAAACATAAATTTATTGAGAAATGATGATAGTTTGGCAAAGGGGTGGTTGGGTTGTCCTCAATGTGAATCAATCACTACCTACATAGTCCTATAAGACCACAAGTCACTATAGTTTTACCTACACAAAAAGGAATATGATTAATTACCATCATGTTTCATATAAAGTAAAATTTCAAGGCAAATGGAAACATTAATGGTAATGTGATGTGGTAATGCATGGTAAAGGTATTATCCTTGATTTTTCCATAGGAAGTTATAATTAGGAAATAATGATAAAGGGCTAGTGTTACTAATTTTCTCATAGGTGGTTATAATTAGTAGCATGAGGTGGGAATGTAAAAATAAATGAAGGATGAAATTTCTAGGACTATTGTCATATTGATTTCATATACTATTATTTAAACATTTAATTCTATAATAACTACTATAACTAATTTTTTCATCAACCACTGACTATCGCCAAATTAAAAAAGAATTGACCTAGGGCTAATCATGGTAGGTAGGGTTAGGTAAAAAATAACTAGATGGTGAAGGGTTAAGGATATGGAAGTATGATAATGGGTATATTATAAAGCATATGTATAATGTGGCAAAATTTAGACAATCCTTGTAGAGAATAATCTAAGCCCCTTAAGAGTTAAAATGTTTAAGGTGCATTATGTTCATTGGTCCATCAATTTCATCTCTCTCTAGCATAGTGATCCTATATTCTCTAAAACCATAGTTGGCAACAACTACATAGGATCCTAACAAATTTATTTAGATCTTTCCTTTTTTAATTGTTTCAACATTTTCATATTTTTATTCTCTTTTAACAAAAGGTCACTAACCTAAAATTAATGATGATTAATGTGCCTATTGTATTATCCTTTTAGTCAATTATAATATTATTTAATATTGTTCAAGGTGGCTAAGAGTTTACCATCAAAGAGGTATAGCTTTTTCAAGCAAGCTACTTTATAATCTTCATTATTGATGATGTGCTTAAAAAAATCTAGAGAGAAGGTAAATTGAACTCCTAGTAAGAATAATCTTAGTTTTTTAAACAACTAAATAGGATATAGATCCTTTTGGTGTAAAAATGTGGTACAGTATGCCTAAAAGGCATTAAATATTTGAAACCATCAATTATGACCAACATCATTGACAATCTTCTTCAAAATATTGGCAATGTTTTTATTATAAGCCTTAGATTTACCATTAAATTATGAATAATAGGAAATAATAAATGTTTTTTAATGTGGAATTCAGAAAAAAATAAAATAAAAAAAATAAAAATAAAAATAAAGATAAAAATAAAAATAAAAATAAAAATAAAAATAAAAATAAAAATAAAAATAAAAATAAAAATAAAAATAAAAATAAAAATAAAAATAAAAATAAAAATAAAAATAAAAATAAAAATAAAAAAAAATAAAATAAAATATTAAATGATCTACCTATTAGCAACCCAAGTTACACCCTTTGAAGGAGATTGTTAAATTCTTCTTCAAACTTGGACTAACATGGGATTAACCTAAAGGTTATGGGTTACCTATAGTTATAAAAAACCTATAGATTATGGGGATAGATCCCATTATATATCAACTTAAACTCTTCTTCTAATAATGATTTATGTTGGGATGAAAAGGGCTAGGATGAGAACTTGAAAGGAAAACTACACTAAGGGTGGTGATTCACTAATGTTTACTTATCCTCTATTAACTTACCTTAAACACACTTTATGAATCCAATGAAATAAAATTAAATAAATAGGATTATTTAGATAGTCTTAAACATGAGTATTTTATATGGAGGTTAGGTGGTAGGTCTACAAATTAGAGGCAAAAGAATGGAGGTTTGCATGAAACACTACCAGTCAATTCACTCTTTAACATAACTACAACCTATCAACACTTCATATGACATGCATAGGATGAAAATATAACACTAGGAGAAGATAAGACCTTAAAAATAAGATGAAATAATAATTTTATACAAATCAACAATCATAACACACATTTATGCTAATAAAGAAGTCTACAATAGTATTTTCTCTATTGATTTCAAGGTGCAAGATCCAATTTTGGTAGAGATTTTATACACCCATTTGTGGGATGAAAAAAAGGGATTAAATTCATTAATATCTATATTTATTTACAAGAGAGAGATGAACATTTTAATATAAGTGTTCAGGAAGAGGCTATAGTGATGATGCATTAGTTACAATAGTCTCCTTCAGTCCCTTATGCCTTGATTGAGTGGATAGTTACCTTGAATGAGTTGTTAGGAATGTTGATGTCTAAATTTAGTAAATTTTAAATTTTGGATAGTCCATTTATGACACATATATTCAATTAAATCTCCCTTCATCAGTTATTAAACATTGAAATGGGTTTAATTGAGCCTTTTCTCTGAGGCATTAAGTGGCTGCCCATAACAACAAATTAACTATATTTAAGAAACCACCCAAATTATTCATAATTTCCATGGTCATGGAGATTTATAACTTTAAGGGGTAGTTAAAAAAGTCCTAATATGTCTCATTAACTCTATGGTGGCCTTATACACCCATTATCACTTTCATCTTGTTGACTAAGTAGGCCTTATGAGCTAGTAGCCCAATCTTCTACCCATCCAATATTTGGATTAATATAATAGTTGAAAAAAACCTTAAATATATATTATTAGTATTTAATAACATATGAAATAACCTTATACATTATTATTTTTACATTTTAAACATCTCACACTTTCCAATTTATCCTTCTTGCATGATTAGTCCATCTTGACAAGCTTTATAGACAAACTGATTAGTGAGGGTTGGTAGAGAAACTTATAGGAAGGTAGGTTAACAATTAATTATTTTAGGATTTTAAATAAGCCTCAAGTATCATATCTAATTATTGATAACTTGTGACCAATTTATTCACTTTATCTCCTACTCAAAACCCTAAAGACTTATAGTTTCTAGAGGTGTTTGTGTACTATTCATACAACTAAGTACCATGAGTATGGCCTTATCTAATTGAAAAACATGAAAAAAGTGTTTTAAAAGCATTTACCATGAATTTGGATGAATTTTCACTTAAATATCTATAGTTGGGTCTTTATTAGGGTTTTAGAGAGGTTTAAGAGTGTCTAAGACTCTTAGTAATGGTTCATAGAGGTTAGGACCTAAACCTTTGAACCAATTTCACTAAATGCTTATGTAAAAATACCCTAAAATTTCATAAAGTGATAACACTCCCATGTATAATTTCAATATAGTTTTGAGCATGTGAAGTTGCCTCTCAGGTGAGAAGCATGCAATCTAAATAGTTTTTAGGTGCTTTCAAGCTATAATGACCATTTATGGGACTTCCCTTACAACCCAAAGTGATCCATACCTATCCAAATAATTAATGATCCTATCCATTAATATTTTAAGTGTTAGATAATCTCATTTTTATCTTTAGCCTATCTCATAAGTGGCATTATCTCAATGACGATGCTGGATCAATAAGCATAAATGGATGGTTTCTAAGTTTTAGCCTTAAATTAGAGCTATGAGGCACCTATCCAATAAATTTAACATGAATATCACTTCTAAGTTGGAGTACCTGTGTTTGCATCATCAATCCATTTAATTTCTATTATATATAATTATGTCTCTCACTTAGACACCTAAGCCTATTTTCAAGTGTAACCAGTTATGGAGGATCCTATGGGTCAGTAATATAAGATTATTTTGGGACTTTAGGACCCATTTTCCCTTCATAAAATAATATTTTATGCATATTATTCACAAACTCTTGATTATAGACTTAAATTAACTTTCTCATGCTTGATACATATAACATAACCCATTTATGTGCCAATCAATAGGTCATTTAATTGTTAAAAATATTGTAGGATACCTTTATAATAATTTCATATCCAAAATACTCCATTTGAATTCATTTGGAGGCATAAATATATCATTGGGTACCATTTAAGGTTTAAGAAGGGTTTTGGAGATCCACCATCTCAATAATGGTTCATACAATATGGAGCTCCAAACCATAACTTATTGTCGTAAATATTTATCCCATTGATGGCTTCATTTCTCATAAATAACTTAGGATCCCATGTGTTGATGTAGTTTTTATACACACCAATTCATAATAAGGTGGCTTTTAACATTTCAATATCTCAATGTAGGTAAACTCAAGTCTAGGGCATGAGTTATAGGTATGTGGTTTTAATAACCAAGTGATGGAATAGTAGGTAGGGAATGTAGTTTACTAATAAGGATGATGAATGTATGAATGGTTTCTAAAATAAAGTGAAATCTAGGTGAGTTGGTGGCTGTATGGTTGATAATCTAGAGTGGGTAGATCTCAAAAATAAACTCAAAAAAGGAGGGGAGGGTAGAGTAGGAAAGAAATATTCTATGGATTTAAGATTCACCTCTCTAGTTGGTTTCTAAATGGACAAGTTCTTTCAAAACCAATGTATATTGATATTATATATTACATACAAATACATAGATATAGTCAGATAGTTTAGGATAGTTTCATATATGAAACTCAGGGATCTTAATCAAAGGTTTCTCCTTTTAGATCATATATTACACACCCTTACTAAAGATATTATGACTCAAACAAAGGAGGTATATGAGATATATATTTCACATGCACAAAAAACTATATCACTGAAAGCACCTCTACACACTTATAAATATATAATAATCAACTTACTTTCCAGTAAGCAATATAACTTCTAATCATTCAATACCTTTTGCACGTCTAAAATTATCAAATTAATCATGATAAGAAAGAATTCCTCACAACTATTTCTCTCTAATAATTATTTAATCAAACAACCAAAAATATAAACTTTAAATACATAGATTTTGGAGAGAAAATACACAAACGCATTCGTTGACAATAAAAATTAATTTTGCTTTTGTATTGAAAATTTCTAACCCTTTACAAATGTGTGTTACATATTTTTAAATAGACTTAGGTAAGGGTCATCTCATTCTCCAAGTACATGATTTTTTTTGATTACATGTCATAGTTAGAACCTCAGTTTTAACTATAGTTTCAAAACTAAATGTAGTGTATATATAGAGTTAACTTACATTTATCAAAAATTAAAGTTAGCATTTACAATATCATGTAACATGTGCATGTTTAAAAAAAAGAAGAGGTAAATTTTGACATTAAGTTAATATATTAATAAAACTATAAGTAAAAAATTGATGCTTCTATATTGAATTAGAATGCACAAAAGTAGCCTTTTTAACTAAGGCTGAGTGGATGTCTGCATGAATACATTAACCTTGGTAGGAGTGGTCACTATTTGTGTTGGCATTGAACTAAATGTAATACCCTCAGCCTTCTTATTCTTTGCCTCCAACTCAAGATAATATTGGTGACCTACATCATGTTGTTGCTTTATAATATCTAGGTTTAATAGTGAGGGTATGTTCACCATGTTGACTTTCTCTAAGAGTTTTGCATGATCCACCTTAATATTTTAGAAATTGATCTTGAAAATTTCAACTTCAATTAACTTCTTTCTCAAAAAACTCAATTTAGCTTAAATATCTTCTAGTGATAACCCCTATAAACTTTACTTAAAGTTCTCAAATGCTTCTTGAATGAGTTGATCAAAATTAATTTTGTTGATCATCTTACCTATTGCATCCCTTACCTTGGATAATTTCAATTCATCTAGAATATGCAAGATGATCATATCATGTTCTTAATATTTGGGCATAAATTACATAGATTCTATCACCCACTCTCTATCTTCTTAAGTTCTAATGACCACCAAATTAAGGAAATTATATGCCTCTAAAGGTGTCATCAGATCTAGATGGCTATATCCCTTATTATTAGTGTACAGAATCAATAATTTCAATTTATTCTCATCTTGTTTTAAACAATTAAATAATTGATGTGTTTGAGTTATATGAGGGGCTAACTTAGACCTCATTTATTCAAGTGCCTCAATATAATTGTAACATTTCAATGCATCTTCTTTTAATTTAACCTCAATTCCTACTAGAATATGAATAGTCTATTTTTTTTTTTTGATTTTTTCTAATTCTTGTTCTAGATCTTGTCTTGCCATCTCTATAACTTCATGCAATGTTATCATAACATCCTTGTGAGTCTCTACTAGGGACTTAAAATATTATATATATGGGGATTGCCCTAGATACTTATTGTTCCTCTTAAATAAATAATAGAATTCTTGCCTTTCTTCAAGAATAATTTATCTCCTAGCTTCATCCTCTAATTTCCTCTTTGTAATCCTATGAATACTCCCTGAGGGATTATCAAATAATGATGTTATGGATGATAGCTCTATAATTATAAAATTGGTATTTTGGGTAGCCTTATCTATAATATCAATTTCCCATAGTGTAATCACTAGGTGGGTAGGGTATATTTATTATACATCCTTAGTTATAGCCTCCACATCTAGATCTTATGTTGATTGTTGCTTTATATCTCCTTTTAGGATTATACAAAGAAGGGAGGGCCAAATTATTTTGGACTAATCCACACCTCCATATTGGGGGATTGGATGGAGTTTAAAATTTTCTTACCCCTTTTACCCTTTATTTAGGACATGACAATAGTCTGTTCAGATGAACTAGTGGATGGTATTGGAAAATTGATCTGTATAAAAGAAACATGGAGTTCGAGAGTGGCCAGGGCTATTTCAATTTTCTTAGTGGCCATTTTATTTTTCATGGTATAGAATATGGTAGTCTCAGAGGGAATATTAGTGGTGGAAATAGCTAATGTGGTTAATATTATGGGGGAAAATTAAATAATGGTGGTAGAAGAATCCTCCTATACCTTGGGAGTGAGGATAGGGATTTCTAAGATAGTATAAAAATACATTGAAACATTAGGGGTGGAGGTGACATACTTCAATTTTAGATTGAGGAATGAGGTTCTAAAAACATCATTGATAAGAAATAAACCAAAAATAAGAACAATTGATGAAACTAGGGAAGCAAGGTCTGAAGGCTAAGCCTTATTACCTATTATATCATATGTTCTTGGTGCTTTCCCTTTATCAGCCATAAGGATTAGTGCCTTGGCTCTTTATAGTAATTCCTCTTCATCTATTTCTTGATTTGATTTTATTTATTGTTAGACTTAAGGTGTATATATTTTTGGTTCCTTATCAATCAAATCCTTTTTGAGGGAAAGATGCCTTGGCTTCCATTTGTAGAAAATAGTAGACTTCATGTTTAAGGAGGAGCCTTTATTTATTGAATAAGTAAATTACTATGTAGACACCCCTTGAACTATAGACTCCTATAATTATGGTGAATTTGTAGGTGTTTGAAGTGGAAATGCATCTAGGTGTTTGTATTCCTTTGCATTAGAGGAATTCAAGTCAATAAGATATCTTTGTGCTCATCTGGGATAAGTATCACTCAACCTAGGCTCTTTCTTAACATCCTTTAATAAAAAGTAAAGTTATTTGGAAGGTCCCCCTTATATATATATATATATATATATATATATATATATATATATATATATATATATATATATATATATATATATATATATATATATATATATTATGGGGGTTAGCTATAATATAAATATAAATTAGTCCATCTTTTAGGAGGTTATAACCTAGTATGCATTTCTTGTACTGAAATTGAAGGTTCTTGTTAAATTATCCTCAAATGATCTTCTTTCAGGCCTACAATTTTTTCCCTTTCTAATAAATGGATGTCATCATTTGGATTCATTAATATAAAATTGTGTTCATAGGGGACATGTTCATATGGAAAACAAAATAATTAGATATGATTTTATATATGACCATGAGGATCCCAATATTTGTGTGGCAAGGTGGGAAAATGATAATGCTTTCTCTTGTTACCTACATCCCCAAAATGATTCATCATGGTATAACACATTTTTCCAATGATAATGTGAGATCCATAAAAGGTTCCCTTATTATTTTTAAACATATCCTCCTCCAACTCCACCAGAGATGATATGTAATTTATTGTTTTGCTACCTTATTTGGTACATACTTGGGGAGGCATAGGGGGTAGACTATATGACTGGAAACCATGATTACTATATAATCTAGATATAACCAGCAATCATTATAAGGAGCTAGTTATCTACTATACTCTTTATAATTATAGGTAGTGGGACCTATTGAATTTTCTACCATACTTGAGGACACACATCCTCAACAATTTAGGTCATGTGATTTATATATGCATTAACATATAGTAATCACAAATGTGATTATTTATACAATATGTGGCTGGGTTCTCAAGCTTTCCAAGGTCCCTATATACTATGACCATTATTGCATTGAGAATATATAACATCATGTAAAAATGGATTATTAAATTAGGTAACTTGTTCTTATGCAAAAAATTTTCCCTCATCTTGAAACTAATGATATATTTGAGGAAAAAAGTTACATCACTAGTCATTATCATATCCAATAATGGCACCTAATCCAAGTTGATAAAATGGATACTTGGCATGCCATACATTCTATTTAATAGGTCCATCTCAATTTTTACCCCCATTCTAAATTTACTAATGGGGGTGGGAGAATTTACTTTTGAGACCATAATTTCCATAGGAATAATCCATGAGCTTATGACTTTGTCAATTGCATTTTGCTTGTTCCATGTAACCAGCCTATGTTTATCAAAAATTACATCCAGAACTAGTATAGATAGGCACCATTGAAAGTAATCTCTAGTGATGTAGGCCATGACCATTTAGTGATCCATATGGTGCAAGAAAGTATCTTGTGTAATCTTCCTAGAAAAGAAATTCCCATAGAAGGTTTATGCAGGGTATAACCTCAAGCTTCACCACCATATAGTGTAGTCTTTATCTCTTAAGAGCTACTTAGACCATAACTAGTTGATGTTGTAAAGGTGATAGATTTTATTTATGCGAAAATGCATCCACAACATCAATATCCTCCCTAATTATGTGTAATTAACATATCTACTATCGAATATTATCGTATCATACACCATGTCTATGAACTCTATTGAATCCTTGATGGAGAAAGGTGATGGTGGTATTGATCCTCTAAAACTCTTGGATGATGAATCCATTTCAATTGTTCAAGGTGCTCACAATATGTTTTATGTGTATTATGAAAATTCCTTTCCACTAGTTACTTATTTAAAGTGGCATCATATGTAGCTAGGGAGTTCTTCACATAGTAGTAATTGAGTTTGAATTCACTTATGAGTAATGAATACATCGATAGATGCACATCATGTATATATCCTTTTTCATTCAATTCTAATGCATGTGATTTTAATGTCCAAAACTCATATGTTTATTTTACCTACATAGTTCAACTCTTATTAGTTAAGTTGGTAGGTTACATTATTTGGCAAGTGTTTGGAAGTAGTTTTTCTTTGGTGAAGTCTAGTGGGATTTCAGGAGTCAGGAATTGGGAGTCAATTTTTATGTTAGGACTGAGCCAACAAAATGTCAGAATAAATTTTATGAATACAAATCCTAAACAAAATAGTTGAAGACCCAAATCTATTGGAATAATGTTAAAAAAAGTTCTAATCAAAAGCTCTAAACAAAACATCTAAATAACATATAATTCAATGATGATATTTTCAGACAAATTATCTAAAAAAAAAATTTAAACAAAAGTTCTGAAGAAAATGTATAAAAAATATTGAATAAAATTTATGATGAAAAGGTTTGAACAAAACCACTGAACAAAATGTCTAAATAAGGAGTCCCAAAAAACTAAGTCCTTCAGATCATCGTTTAAACAAAATGTCTAACACAAAATCTTTGAAAAAAATTATGATACAAAAACCCCAATTAGAAAATACCTAACAAATCTTATAAAAAGAAGTAAAAACCAAGTCCTGAAGAATTTATCTGAATAAAAACTAAGTCCCAAAAACCTACATAGTACAAAAATCTCAAAAGGCATTAGTAAGTTAGTCTAAAATTTATAATGCCATTTTTATAATTCTAAGTGTAAATATTAGGGATCAATTCAATAAAACATGCATAACTATGTAGAGGAAGGGATAAACAAATAAGGCCCAATCACAAAAAAAGTGGGCCCCCATTTATTTAATAACAAAAGGAAAATTTTGGGTACAAAAAATGATAACTTATAGGGGGAATATTGTAATTTTGGGTAATAAAAAAATAATAATTTTGTAATTTTCCTTTCTCTTATGTGTCTATATATGCATAAAATAGGGGCTAATCTGGTAGGATGTTATCCTAGTCATGTAAAAATAAAATATTTCATATTGTCATAGGAAACAATAAAACACCTAACCTAGAATGCTAGAAAACTACACTATAAAGTAGTAAAATTAAGTGAGAAAGCTATAAACTAAAATAGAAATAAGTAAGATTACCTAATCCTACCTCTACTATGTTTCTTTATTAATTAGAGGAATATTTAGATGGTATAACCATGAATTAATGCTTTAGAAACTATCGATTGACTGGATATGTGAGTTTATTACCTTAAAGGTCCCTTAGATATAATGCATTATTACCCAATATCTCTAAAATTTGATATGATCCAATCCATCATGGGTTAATTTTCTCATGATAACCTTTATTTTCATGGGATTTATCCCATAAAAGCACTAGATCAGAAATTCTAAATGCTTTGACTTTGGCCTTTTTGTCAAACCATCTCTTGAATACATCTTGGTGTTTGATGAAAGTCTATAGGGTCTTGGCCCATGAGTCTCCCTTTTATATTATATCTAGTAGTTGGGATTTTGCTTTGTCATTTGGTGACATATATTTTTTCGTAAATTGATAAGTTGTTAATTTTAGCATGATTGGGAATATTGGCCCTCATCCATACACCAATAGATAGGGTGAGGCCTTGATGGCCTACTTATATATTCTTCATTCTATCCAAAGGGCATAATTCAGTAGATTATGCCAGTCCCTAGGCTTATAACTGGTTGATTTTTTAATTACATCTATCAATTTCTTATTTGTTGATTCAACCAATCCATTTACCTAAGGGTGATGGTTAGAATATTACCTAATGGTGATCCAATTATCACAAGCCCATTTAGTGAATTCAACTAATATGAATGATGGCCTATTGTCATAAATTATATAAATGGGACTGTCAAATCTAGTTATGATGTGTTACTCTAAGAAAAAAAATCACATCTTATGCTCTAGAATTCTTTGTGGCCACTACTTTAGTCCATTGGGTCTAGTAGTCTATGGTAGTGAGTACAAACTTATGACCTACTAAATAATTTTGTTTAATGACACCAATGAAGTATAACTCATATTAGGCAAATAGCCTTCCCTAAATAATAGGTTATAAGGGCACTATTGCATGTACATTTTTTTGTTAAATCCTGACATTCATGATATGGCCTTAAATAGGCATGAACATACTTGAAGGTTGTTTGTTGGTAATACCCCATTGTTAGGATCTTGTGAGCTATGGAATACCCAGATGGATGACCTTTGCCTATTTTTTGTTGTAGGTTTTCTAAGATCTCTTGAACCTCTTCTATAAATACACATCTAATATAAATGACTTCATAGTTTATCTTATAGATAAATCCTTTATTGAACATGTAGTGAGTCTATTTGAGCCTTAATGTTCTTCTTCATTCTCAATTGAGCTTTAGGGAATAAGTACCTATGAGCATATATTGAATTATGTCCATATGCCATTCCCCTCTACATACCTATGATTCACACACCTATTCAATAGTAATATGTGGGTAGTCTCAGTCATGAGTTAGATGATGCATTCATCTCAAATAATTTTATAGGATTGATATATATATATATATATATATATATATATATATATGTATGTATGTATGTATGTATGTATGTATGCATGTATATGTATGTATATATATGTATATGTATATGTATATCTATATATATATGTATGTATGTATGTATATATATATATGTATATATGTATATTTGTATATATGTATATATCTATATATCTGTATATGTGTGTATATATATATGTATATATATGTATATATATATATATACATACATATATATACATATATATATGTATATATATGTATATATATATACATATATATATATATATACACATACATATACATATATATGTATATATGTATGTATATATATATATGTATATATGTATGTACATATATGTATATGTATGTAAATATATGTATATGTATATATATATGTACATATATATATATACATATATATCTACATATATATATATACATATATACATATATATATATATATACATATATACATATATATATATATATATACATATATACATACATACATACATACATATATATATATATATATATATATATATATATATATATATATATATATATTTCTTCCAACTTTAGCTTCCATTTGCCTCAAAATTCTCCTAATTCATTCTGTGGTAAGGTAAGATTGATAAAAATATCAAACATGATAACAATAGTCTTATTTCTCAAGATAAAATGTCAAAAAAAATTCACTACTTTGACAAGGGAAAATATCTATTTATTAATCATGGAGTACCTAAGTTCTTCATCCTTAATATTTGTGATCATAAATGCAATTAGATGCTCAATTTCATCTTTATTTTTCATTATGACAACAACAATTGAATGTTCTTAAGCAAATGAGTATAAGTAAAATTCCTTTATAAAATATGGACCTATTAGTATGGGGGCATGAGATATATCATCTTTGATTTCTTGAAAATACTTTTAGGAGCTTTAAGGAATAAATACCTATGAGCATATATTAAATTATGTCCATATACCATTCCCCTCTAGATACCTAGGCTTCACAAACCTATTCAATAGTAATATGTGGGTAGTCTCAGTCATGAGTTAGATGATGCATTCATCTCAAATAATTTTGTAGGATTGATATATATCAAATTATTACAACTTCAGCATCCATTTGCCTCAAAATTCTCCTAATTCATTATGTGGTAAGGTAAGCTTGATAATAATATCAAACATGATAGCAATAGTCTTATTTCTCAAGATAAAATGTCAAAAAAATTTCACTACTTTGAGAAAGGAAAATATCTATTTATTAATCATGGAGTACCTAAGTTCTTCATCCTTAAGATTTGTGATCATAAATGCAATTAGATGCTCAGTTTCATCTTTATTTTTCATTATGACAACAACAATTGTATGTTCTGAAGCAAATGAGTATAAGTAAAATAATTTTATAAAAGATGGACCTATTAGTATGGGGGCATGAGATATATCATCTTTGATTTCTTGAAAATACTTTTAGGCCTTAGTTGTCCATTCTATTCTAACATCATGTTTGAGTATTACATTTAAGGTTCTCATAATTTTTGCAAATCCTGAGATAAAGTTCCTTAAAAAATTAATGTTTTGAAATAATGACTTGAGATCTTTCTTATTGTTTTGTTGTGAAATATTTTAAATCCCTTGGATTGTATCTAGATTGATAATGACTACTTATTTTTCAATGATATGTCCCAAGATCTTTCCCTTGGTAACTCAAAATGTGCTCTTCTTTGGGTTCAGTGAGATGCCAAACCTTGTGCATATTTTAAAGATTGATTATAGATGTCCTACATGATCATTATTATTATTGGAGAGCACTATAAGGTCATCCATATAGATGATTATAAATTTACCTATTAATCCTTTAAATTCATGATCCATTTCTCATTAAAAGGTGGCTCCTATGTTTGTTAGGCCAAAAGTTATCCTATTATAAGCATAGGTACCCCACTTTGTGATAAATGTAGTCTTCATTATATCCTTTGATTATATCATCACCTTGTTATAACCTAAAAATACATCTAGGAAGGACATCATTTTAGAGCCATTGACTATCTGAGTAATCTCTTTTAAGGAAGGTAGTGGATAATTGTCGTTCTCAGAAGCTTTGTTCAATTTTTTGAAATCAACAAATAATCTAATCTCTCTATTCTTATTTCTAACTACGACCAAATTAGAATATCATAATGGGGAAAATAAGAAAATTAGGCATGCCCCAATAAATCAATTACTCTCCCATGGCTAATATCAATCTCATTCTCATACCAGATGATGGGGATGGTCCATATCAACATAAAAAAATAAAGGAAAAAGGAGCTGAATACACACAGAGAGGATTTCAAACACAATAATAATATTATACTATATTACTTATTTTGTTACATTATTTCATTCAAACACACTTACACATATATATAGTATTATAATTCTTATAATGAAGGATTCACATATCTTTATAAAATCTCACCTATGAAACTCCCAATTTCTAATAATAATACCAAATCTATTCACGTATTTGTTGTTACAACAATAGCATTAAAAAAATATAACCATAAATATTAATTACTTTATGGTAACTAAACTAACACACATACAATAATACTCTTTTTTTTAAAACTAAAAGGGGTAAAAAATTTATTCAAAAAATAGAAACCAACAGTTACAAAGCTTTATCCTGGTCAACAAGATGACCCAGCTTCTGAGAGAACTCCAAAGGCAATAGCCTTTGATCCAAAATAGTCCAATTGGGCCCTTTCTCAGAAGCCCATTTAGCTAAACAGTCAGCAACCCCATTCCATTCCCAAGGAATATGTTTAAAAACCATAGAATCCAAGGAAGTACTTAACTGGAGAACTTGTTGGGCAACCACCACCAGCTGCCAGTCAACACTATGAAAATTTTGATTATTTAACATATTAATCACTACCTAAGAGTTCAACTCATAAATAATTCAATCCCACCGCTGTTGCCAGCACTGTTGCACTGCTTACAAGATAGCCATCACTTCCATGAGATTATTGGTATAACAGCCTTTGTATACAAAAAAACAACTTGAATATCACCTGCACTGTCATGTCCCACTCCACCGATGCCAGCATCCCCTAGGTTTCCTTTAGAGGAACCATCGGTATTGACTTTAATTGTCCTAGCTTCAGGGGGCGTCTAGTAACCTGACCTGCTAACAGGACGTAGCAGCTGCCTTGCTTTCTACGCAGGGCATGTGGGGGGCGTGATGTAGGGAGTAGCTGAGTACACACCAAAAATTATTGAAAATATAGCCATGTCTTCCAATCCCAAATCATCAGCTCTATTGCCTTTCACCAAGAGAGTCTCTTGCAACAAATTGCAAATTTTTTGCCAGAGGGTGCTCCACTCCCACCGATTCTCCTAGAAAATGGGCCTGTTTCTTTCGAGCCATATGTTCCACAAAATAAAAGTAGGACAAGCCACCCAGGCCTTCCATAAGATCAATGCTTTAGATGGGGGATGACCCAGTCAACTCTAAAAGTCTGAGAGTGAAGCCACGTGCCAACAGGGATAGCCCCACACACTCCACCACAAGTGCCATATATGCTTAGCAAAGGGATAAAGGAAGAAAAGATGTGACCCAATCTCTTCACCCCTGTAGCAAAGCACACATCTAGATAGCCCCTAAAACCCATGCTTATAGAGGTTGTCCCAGGTAAGACACCTGTTGTAAATTACTATCCATAAAAAGAAATTACATTTGGGCCAAGTTAAACTACTCCAAATTTTCTTCCCCCACAACAAGTTTGCTTCTCCAAACCTTTGCTTTGTCAATGCACCATATCCTACTAAAACTTAATATTGGCCAGTAGAGTCACCTCCCCATGCAAGGACATCATGTCCTTGTAAGGAGCTATAACCTTGAGAAGCTAGGATCTGAGATAGTTCCAGCCTCTCCTCCCAAGAGCCCCCCAGAGGCCAGTCAGAAGAATTTTTCCATCTATAACCAGTAGTTGTGCCCAAATTAAATCCCTCCTTGTAGTGAGCAATTGAATTCCAGCCAGCAACATGAAAGGTATCACATAGAAGTTGCAGGTGTAGATGGGAGGACAAGAGTGGGGGTGATCCATCTTAGGAGTCTTCCCAAAAAAGGGCCTTTGCTCCACTATTACAAATCTAGAAAAGGCTAGGTTTGACCAGTTGAGCTTCCAATTTGAGAGTCTACCACACCATGGATCCTCCTCACTCTAGAGGTAGCCTAGAGATATCTGCAGCTTCCACACTAGGAAAATACTTGAATGACAAGATACGGGTCCACAATTGAGATTGGTTAGAGCACCATCTCTAGTATAATTTAGTAGCAAGTGCTTGGCTAGCCAGGATAGCCAAGCACAAGCCAAGCCCCCAATCCCTCTTTGGCTGACAAACTGTATCCTAGTTAATAAGACTCCATTTGGTGCTCTTTAGGTTGCCACTCCAAAGGAATTGGTGAGAAAGGGCATCAAACTCATTGGGAAAGTACATAGGGGCAACTTATACCATGAAATGGTAGATAGGAAGAGCCTGGATCACCAATTGTAGGAGTGTGGCCCTCCCTGCTATAGTAAGCCATCTATGTGTCTAATGACTAACATTCTACTTGAGTCTATCAAGCACATTCTACCATAATAGTCTTGGCTACCTTCCCACTACAATTAGAATCCCCAAATAAATTATTGGGAGAGCTTGAATTTGAAATCTCAAGATAGTCACAATCCTCCACTGTATAGGCTCAGGTGTGTTAAAGAAAAAAATAGAGGATTTGTGGTCATTAATTTTTTGCCCAGTAGCATCTAGATACATGTCAAGGGTACTTCAAAAAGCTTTTGCCTCCCTAATTCTCACTCTCACAATCAGGATAGTATCATCCACAAATTGGAGGTGGGACATGGTTATTCCCCCTCCCCACTTCCATCCTTGCACACTGTTCTGAGACACCTTGGCCCTGATAAGCCTACCAAGACCCTCAACCAAAATTATAAATAAATAAGGAGATAACATATCACCTTGATAGAGGCCCCTAGAAGCACCAAAAAGCTTAGTGGGATGTCTATTAATAAGGACCGAGTAGGAGGGTGTAGTAACACATCTCAACACCCATTGGACCCACTCCAAATTAAACCCAAAGGTCGACAGAATTTTTTGCAAGAATCTCCAACTGGCCCTATCATAAGCCTTCACTAAGTCAAGCTTGATAAACATGGCTCTTTCCTAAGAGGAACTCATAGAGTGGATAATTTCCAAAGCAATAACCACCTCATCTAGAATTTGTTTGCCCGCAACAAAGCCCCCTTGTTCCTCTAAAATAATCATGGGGAGGTAACCTTTTAGACTCTCTGTAATGAGCTTGGTAATGATTTTATATACCACATTGCAAAGCATAATGGGCCTAAAAAGGTCCAACTAATTCACCTAATCTTTCTTCAAAATTAGGATAAGGAAAGTAGCATTCAGAGCTCTTAGCATTTCTTTGTTGGAAAAGGATTCCTGCACTACATCTAAGAGATCTTGGTTAATAATATCCCAAAAATCTTGAAAGAATTCCATAGGGAAGCCATCAGGCCCTAGAGCTTTACCTCTCTTCATGCTAAAAACCACTCCCTCTAGTTCAGCCAAACCAATAGGCCATAGAAGAGACTCATTCATTCCTGAGGTCACCACAGAGGGTATGCATGATAGCACTATGCTTTCTTCTAATGCAGATGGAGGCAGGCTGACTAAAAATAGGGTAGAATAAAATTAGACAACTTCTCTAGAAATAGCTTGAGAAGTAGTCAGTCGAGTCCCATCTGAGAAAACCAGGGAAGAGATAAAGTTTTTGTTGCACCTAGCTTGGACTGACTTGTGAAAGAAAGTAGTGTTCTTGTCTCCTTCCTGAAGCTAGTCTATTCGTGCCTTCTGCTTCTAAAAGATTTCTTCTCAAAGTTCCCATTCGGCTAAAGCATTAACTGCTTGAGATTCATTAGTATGGAGCTCTTTAGAGAAGTTGAAGTCCCTAATTTGCTTAGTCACCCCATTAAGATGATCTTGAGCCCTCTTCCTCATAGTGTGGAGATTACCAAAACTATTTGTATTCCAATATTTTAGCTTCCTCTTCACATACTAGAGCTTTTTAGCGAAGGAGAACATAGTTGTGCCATAGTTGGGACCTCCATATTTCCACCACTATGCCAACAAGTCATGAAGGGAGGCCTCCTGAAGCCACATAAGCTGGAACTTAAAGGGAGACTTTTTTGGCCCAAGGATATGGCTAATAGAAAACTTAATCAGCCAGTGGTCAGATCCTCTCCCATCAAGAATTTTTAAAGCAAGGGAGGTGGAGCTTGATTGCCAAAAACAAGAAACAAGGAATCTATCAAGTTGCTTAGAGATACCAGCCTCACCAATTCTTCTATTGCTCCAAGTGAATATCCCATTAAGAGGTTTGACATCCGAAAGGTGCAAGAGGTCAATATTTTGCTGAAGGATCTCTGAAGAAGGTCCCATATGGGCTGGCCCTCCTCTCTTCTCATCCAAGCTGAGAATTGCATTAAAGTCTCTTGTTAAAATCCATGGAAAAAAGGGGTAGCAACTTCTGACAGACTGAATATGATTCCAAAGCTTCGATTGTCTAGGGAGGTCCATAGGGGCATAAACAGTGGTTACAAGAATGAGCTCCCTGAATTCCATAGAGGAAGAAGTCATTGAAAGGGCTAAACTACCAAATAATTAGTGATGAGGCATTATTCTCATAGGATTCCAACACATGGCCAGACCACTGGAACTCCCCAAGGCACCCACACACTGGCTCTGACTGGAGAACCATATATTTGGCTTACATGAAAACCAAGAATCGACAGATAGTTTAGTCTCCTAGATATAGAGGATATCTAGAGAATGATCCAACACTAGTTTATGCATAGCTTTTCATCTAGGGATGCTATTCAATCCCCTTACATTGCATGATAGGACAATCATTGAGTGAAGTGGGGGAAATGTTCGTCTGGGGTCTTCATAACCCTCGACTCTACCAGTAAATCTCCTGTGAGCTTGATTTTGTCTTGATCCTTCCTATGGCCAACTCATGATGGAGTGGAAACTAAAGCTTTCTTGAAGGGTTTTTGCATAAGACTAAGGGCTGAAGAGGATCCTTTTTCTTTCTTGGAGGTTTTTGTATCCTTGACCAAATCTACCCAGCAAACTTCCTTATCACACAGAGCTGGCAAAACTATTGGTACATCATCTTGCATCCCTTGGATGAACTCCTGGGTTTGTTGAGGCTCCATGTCTTATGAGCCATCATAGAAAGAGAGACATGCTATACCCTTAGCCTCCTCCCCCTTAAGCATTTATAGAATTCCATCCTCAATATCCATGTCATCTAAAGCTTCAAACTGGTTGAAACTCGTTTCAACCTACTTATCAAAATTTGACCATTTTTGCCCATGACCCTTAGCACGACATCAAACAAGAGTGAAACCACCCTTATCAGGACACCTATAGCTTGCTGAGTCTTATTCTATACCTCTGGAGATAAGGTGATTTTTCCCTTTTGTATCGCTGTTAGGATGGGTTTGATTCATCTTGTTGAAGCCCAGTTGGCCTAATTTTCTGCTATCATTATTCACCCAGTGCCCATAAGACTCCTTCGGTGATGTAATACCTTTGGGAGCCTAAAGGCATTGCTAGTGTAGGTGTCCATAAACATGGCATATGTGACATCAAAATGGAATAGCCTCATAGTCTATCTGGTGAATCCAAGAGGAGGACCCCATACAAATTTCCAAAGAATTTGGTAGGGGATTATTCAAATTGATATCGACACAAATACGAGCATAGGAAATTACCTTCTTTTCTAGCATTTGGTGCACTATATCCATTGGTGATCCAAGCATAGCAGCTATCTGGCATAGGACATCCTCATTCCAAAATTCCAGGGGAAGTCTTAGCAAACGAACCCATACAAGAACATAGGCTGGAAGATCTTCAATAGAGTTAAACCCTGCATGCCAAGGTTGAGGAAAAGACCACTATGCTCATAGAAATAAGGGCCTCCTTCAAAAATCTTATTCTAGTCAAACACTGAGGAAAAGTTCACCATAAAATAGCTATTCCCAGCCATCATAATGTTGAAGTCCCCCTCTATCTGCCACGAGCGGTGAATCTAGGCCTCCAAGGCTGATAGCGATATATGAATACCTAAGAATTTATAGATCAAAGCATGAAAAGTGAGGTATTCCACCTCATCCTTCACTGCCTCTGGAGAAATTACCAAGACTGGTCGCTCCTGACAATGCTATAAGTAGCCATTAATGCACTTGATCTTCGATCCCTCACTTACATACGTCACCTCACCCTCCTGCGCTATCCCCCCAGGCAAAGGCTGATCCTCCCTGGGGGCTTCAGCTCAGCCACCTTTACTTTGCTCCTCGCTCACAGCCATCTCCACTTTCTTTCTACAATAATACTCTTACTAGATATTAATCTATTATAATTATCCACCCATGTACAATGTCTAATTTGGAAGACTATCCTTGCACTTAACAAATTTTTAACTTTTCTTTGAATGAGAGGTATAGGATAGGATTCAATGGTCTCTATCTTTGTCTAAATGGCTTGTGGTCTAGTTTCAATGGAATTATATGAGTGATGACCTTTGGGTCATAAACCTTCAAGTCCTCAAACTTCCATGCAATCACATCTCTATACTAGGTGAGTAAAACCTTCACCTATTATCTTTATTCTAGAGTGTAATTGAGGCCAATGTTGACATAGTATGGGTTATGCTCATCAACTAAATTATTCCTTTTGAAGTTAGAATCATTAAATTTGGGTTGCCTTTACTATTGATATTGGAGATATATATCAAACGGTATTTCTAAGGATTCCAAACTAATTGGAATATGATTTTCTTTGAGTTGAAGGACAACTTCCTTATCTAACTGATCTTGGAAAAGATAACTGAACTCCTTACCATAAATGATTTGGGACTCCAATTATCCTAAATTGATTATAAATCAAATGATTTATTGGTCATCATCTAAGATGTACAAATTATCTATGTTGTCAAAAATAGAAGGACAAGGTACTAGATCAATGGAAATCCATATCTACTGTAAATTATTGGAGAGGTTCCAAATTGGTGGTAGTAGTAGTAGCTACTAAATCCATAACTTGATTTTTCTCAATAAGAATAACCATTATATTAAAATCCTCAAATCTCTTAATCAAATCCCATGATCAGTGTTTATATATTTCTATATAATATAATTTGCATTATTATTTATTTCTAACCTAATTGATTACTAGCTTTGAATCCCTAAATATTAACAACTACTTGACATTATTCTCAGATGAAAAGTACAATCTTAAAATTAATGCTTCATATTAAGCCTTATTATTGGTGAAAGGGAATTATAATTTGTATGCTACTAGGAACTTCTTCCTTTATGGATCAAGCAATTCAAATCCTATGCCAGATCATTATTTAGATCTAACACCATCAAATTAAAGAGTTTATAACTAGTTAGGTCCCTCAGTTTATGACTATTGTATTTGATTGCATTTAGTAAAAGTATAAATACTAATGTTATGGGATTCATAACATACATCTTCATTTTTGATATTGTACTCTATGATAGGATACTTCATCTTTGGTTCCCTATCAATCTATATTCAGGTTGAAATGTCATTCCATAGTAACTAAATGTGATAGAAATTTATTGAGAGATATCCAATGAGTGTATTAGGTCAGTCCCTACTCAACAACAATCTATAGCCTTTAGGTATGTCTAATACAAGGATGTTGATGATAATCTATACTCGTGGTTCAGATGTTACTTGGATACACATATTAGTGAGCTCCCTAATTACTGGTATAATTATTTTATCTAATTATTAGACTATTCTCTTTTAAGGTCTTGAAATTAGGCCAAGCATTTGATAAATAAAATTAGGAATAATAATGGCTAAATATCTAAAATCAACAAAGTAATTATGAATATTCTTACCAAATTCCCTGATAGTCAAAAAAGAAGGTGGTACCTCTATCTTGATTTTATATATGACATTGGTTTCAAAAGATTTTTCTTTCTCTATATGAGCTTTTGGATTTTCCACAAGGGCCTTCTATATGACAAATTTCCATAGTAGCTCTTTATAATAAGTTATTTGAGCTAATTCATGAAGGGTGATGTTTGATTTTATTTTGTTCATGTCTTCAACAATGTTGTATCCCCCTTTACTCTATTTATCCTTATTCTAAGGTTAATCATTTCCTTCTGGGGGAGGTGGATTGTTATCAAGTTTTAGATTACAAGGAATGGTGGTGCTATTTGGAAGAATAGAATTTGTGAAGGGTTGTATATTTGTCAAGTTGTAACCACCTTTTTGGAATTGATGAAAAACATGAATCTTATCAGTGTTGTCTTTTGGCACATTATCATCTTCAATTGGGAAAAGAAACTCATAAGTCTCAAAAAACATAGTAGTTATTGAAGAGCTAGAGTCCTAGTGGGATTTTGGTGGATTATGCATCTGATCTTATCCTACCACCTTTATTTTAAAGATCTTATATGTTGCACAAAATTTAACATAATCAAGCTCACCATGTTAAGAAGTATTATTAATTCTTTACTAATTGGATATATTTGTCTCCATTATATTGATTTCTAGTGGCTTGTTTGGGTGCTCTATATTATTTATAATCCTATTGAATGGTTTATTATACCTCTGGAACCCTGAATTTTGATTACTATTAGGTCCATTAGAATTTCCTATCTTTCTTTACATGCCAAAAAAGTCATTACTTAAATTCTAAACTGTATTTTATATATCATCCAACCTTACTTTTATAGAGTTAGTGCCCTAGACAATAGTAGTAGAGGATGTAGATAGATGTTGATTCTATTAACCCTTATATTATGTATGGTTTTTTAAGAGACTATAATTTGGATGTGTTATTTGTGTTAGAGGAGGTAGTGTGTATAGTTGATTATTATTAAATATAGGGATGTATTGCTTCAAATGTGGAGCTTGATTTAGTCTTAGGAGACCATTGTTGACACTAGGTGTGCCATGTACTTGAGGATTAAGCTATATATCAATGTTGATGGCCTCTTCATAAGCCAATGCCAAAGAGTTGATAGTATTATCCCTTCATAAAAAGACTATAATAATTATATTTGGGGAATTATTATACACCTCTAACTCTAATAATTTATGTGGTTTATATGTTGATCTTATTTGGGTGTACATATTTTAAAATATTGCATTGAAGTCTTAGATTAGCTTTTTAGGATCTCTATTTAGGCTAGTAAAGTCCGAGTATATTACACTGGGGCTACTAACTTGTCTAAATTATGCAAGAATGGTATCTTGACACAAGTTATAGGAAGTAATGGAATTCTCTTGCAGTTTAAAGTAATAATCATATGCAACATCCATTAATGTAAAATGGAAAAAAATTGAAGATAACATCTTCATTAATAAAATTCATTAATTTCAATGCAACTTTGAAAGATATGATGTATTCTTCCACCATTCTTTCTCCTGATGGAGAGAAGGATGGTAGATACTTTTTAGGATTCCTTAATAGGTCATGCACATCGCTTAGGATGGAAATACTAGATCCAACCAAACAAGGTGGTTGAGCCATGGGATGATTAACAGGGGGAGTTTTATTTACTAGGGAAGGTGTTTTATCTTCATTATGGATATGGGTAATTGGTATAAATATAATAATCTTGTGATTAGACAAGGGTGATACTAGAAGACTAGCTTCAGGACTAGATCTAGTTACTATCTTGGGTGGCTCTAGTGAAACTCAATGTATAAACTAACCTCTTTTATTTGGAGAGGCTCAGGCATTCCTTTTAACACCATATATATTGTTGATGTGGTTTTTATGCACACCAATTAGTAATGAGGTAGCCTCTAACATTTTAGGATCTTAATGGAGGTAAAATCCACTCTAGGGCATGAGTTGAAGGTATGAAATTTTATCAACCAAGTGATGTAATAAAAGGTAGGTCATGTAGGTTGTTAAAAAATATGATGAATGGATGAATGGTTTTTAAAATAAATTCAAATCTAGGTGAGTTGGTGGATGAATGGTTGATAATCTATAGTGGGTATATATCATAAATAAAGTCAAAAAAGGAGGGGAGGGTAGAGTAGGAAATAAATATTCTATGGCTTCAATAATCACCTCTCAAGTTGGTTTCTAAGTGGACAAGTGATTTTAGAACCAATGTCTATTACTAGCAACTATTTCACACATAAAAATAAACATGGTAAGGCAGTCTACGATAATTTAATATAGGAAACTCAGTGATCTCAATAAAAGGTTTTTCATTTTAGATTAGTTATTTAAAACCCTTACTCAATATATTATGCCTCAAATAAGAGATGTATTTGAGATATATATTTAAAATACACATTTTACTATATCATTCAAATCACCTATACACACTAAGAAATATGAAACAATCAACTTACCAATAATCAATATAAATATTAATCGTTCAATATATTTGCACACATGAAACTATCATATTAATCATGACAAGAGATAATTCCTTGTATCTATTTCAAACTAATTATTATTGAATAAAACAACTATAAAGGTTAACCCTAACCACACAAATCTTATAGACAAAATACATAAACACATTCACTGACAATCAAAATTGATTCTACTTCTATATTGAATTTTTTCAACCTTTAAAATTGTGGGTTACATATGTTTAAATGGACTTGGGGATGGGTCACCTCATCATCTATGTACACACAAAAATTTTATTACATGGCATAGTTAGAACCTTAGTCCTAAGTGTAGTTTCAAAATTATAGGTAATGTATACATAGAGTTAATTTACATTTATCAAAAATTAAAGTTAGCATTTACAATATCATGAAACATTTTCATGTTTACAAAAGAAAAATCATGAAATTTTTTACATTATGTTTGAATAATAATAAAACTAAAATTACAAAATTAATGTCATTATATTGAATTAGCATGGACAAAACTAGCCCTTTCAACTAAGGCTGAGTGGACTTTAGCATGGATGCATTAATGTTAGTAGGAGTGGTCATTATTTATGTTATCACTAAATTGGATGTAATACCCTCAATATTCTTCTTATTCACCTCTAACTCAATATAATATTAGCGACCCACATCATGCTACTACCTTATAATATTTGGGTTTAATAATAGGGGTATGTGTACCCTGTTGAATTGCTCTAAG
Organism: Torreya grandis; assembly: GCA_037957365.1. NCBI lineage: Eukaryota > Viridiplantae > Streptophyta > Pinopsida > Cupressales > Taxaceae > Torreya > Torreya grandis. The sequence continues at coordinate 385,154 of JARHVA010006952.1, forward strand.
CATTTTGCATGCTCTACCTTTGTAGTTTGGAAGTTGATCTTGAAAATTTCAACTTCAATTACCTTATTTCTCTAAAAACTCAATGAAACTTCAATATATTCTTGTTCTAACCCCTTTAAACTTTTCTTAAAGTTCTTGGATGCTTCTATAATGAGATGATGAAAATTAATTTTGTTGATTAGCTTGCCTATTGTATCCCTTGCCTTGGATAATTTAAATTAATATAGAATATACAAGATTATAATTTCATGATCTTGGTATTTAGGTATCAACAAACTAGATGATGTAACCCACTCTCTAGATTCTTATGTTCTAATGACCAACAAATTAACTATATTAGATGTCATTAATGGTGTCATCAGGTCTAAATAGTTGTGTCTTATTAATAGTGTACAAAATCAATAATTTTAGTTTATTCTCATCTTGTTTTAAATAATTAAATAATTTATGTGTTTGAGATATATGGGGGGCTAATTCATCCCACATTACTTAAAATTCCTCAAGATCATTTTAACATTTTGATGTAGCTTCTTGTACTTCAACCTCAATTCCTATTCGAATATGAATTATCCACTGTTATTCTACGATTTTTTATAATTCTTGTTCTAAATACATTATTTCCATCTCTATCCCTTCATGCAATTATATAATAGCATCCTTGTGGGTATCTACTAGGAAATTAAATATTATATGTAGGGGGACAAATCATAGACTTCCTACATTTATTCAAGAATAATTTCTCTCCCAAAATCATCTTCTAATTTCCTCTTCTAATATTTTGAATACTCCTTGATGGATTATCAAATAAGAATGTTATGATGGTAGTTTTATAATTTTGAAATTGGGCTTTTGGGAAGCTTTAGCTCTAAGATCAACTATCCATGGTAGAATCACTAGCTGGGTAGGATCTATTTCTTTTTCATTCTTAGCCATTGCCTCCACCTCTACATCTTCTATTGATTATTTTTTTGTAGCTCCTTTAAAGACTATAACAAGAAGGGAAGGCCAAATTATTTTGGACCAATACACACCTCCATATTGGGGGAGTGAATGGATTGTAAATACTTACTTACCTCTTTTGCCCTTGCTATAGGATATAATAATAGTCTCTTTGGATGAATTAGAAGATGGTATTGGCAAAGTTATTTGTGTATAATAAACATGGAGTTGGGGAGTGAACATGGTTATTTAAATTTTATTATTGCCCTTTTCTTTTTCATGATCTGAACTGTGGTAGTCCTAAAGGGAATACTAGTGGTGGCAATAATGGATGTGGTTGGCACTATAGGGGAAAATAAAATAATGGTGCTAGAATAATCCTCCTCTATCTTGGGAGTGAGTAAAGTGGTTTACAAGATAGTAGAAGTGTAAATTGAAACATCATGGGTGAAGGTGACATACTTCAATTTTGGAGGGAGCAATGAGGCTCTCAAAACAACACTGATAAAAAATGAACCAAAAATAGGAACAAATGTTGAAACTAAAGAAGTGTGGTTTTAAGGCTAGGCCTTCTTACATATTGTGTCATTTGTTCTTGGTTATTTCCCTTTATCAGACATAGGTCTTAGTGACTTATGTATACACATAATATTTTTAACTTTTATCAAATACTAACACTTTACATCTTGCAAGAACTCATCGTGATTCAATCTCTCTGAGTGCATGCCTTGAGGGGTGCACTGGGAAAGGGGTGGGTAGACCTTTGGTGATTTGTAGGATTTTTGTCCCTTATTTCCACATTATTTCCAATCCATTCAACTCCTAAAGCCTTTCATTAAGATTTTTCTCCTCCCTTGCACATTCTTATAGTCTTTTTCTCTTTTTTATCCTTCTTTCTCTTACTTTAAACCTTTTTTACCTACTAAGTACACTAGGTTGACCTAGTGTATTCTGGGGTCACTTTAGCTCTTTTGACTTTTTTGTCTTATGGTTGACATAGCATAAAATTTAGGCATTATCCTAAGAATGTACTAGTTTAAATCGATTGACCTAGCAAAAGTGACATGTTTGAATGATTTTTGGGTGAGACAATTCTATAGATATAAGGTCATTTTGGTCACTTTAATAATATGAAATAAATATTTATTATTCACTCATGTTTCTTCATAATAAGCTCTTCCACCATTCTACTTGAAGAGTCTCAGCTTAGGTTTTTTATTTAGAGAATCTAGTCTTTTGGATAGGTCTTGAATGCTTGGCCTATCAAAGTGATCCTTATGAACTAAAACAACTTTTTGTTAAGCCCGACTGGCCAAAGGAGAGATTGAATCATGATGGGTTCACATTCAAGTAAGTATATTATAACATTATTCTCTTATCTTTAAGTAGATAGAAGTAACATAAGTGTTGGCTATAATATATTACTCTTCATATTCTATGTATTTGGGTGTTACTCATACTTTATTTAAAGTTTCCTATACATATTTTATTACTTTGCATCTAACCCCTCACTTTGTGCCACAAGATTTGGTGCACACTAGATTAGTTTACTTCTCTTGTTATTAAAATAGTTTACTTTATTTTTTATTACATAAGTGAACATAAAATCATAGCAATCATTTAGGGTTATTTTATGATTATGTTAGATTGTAGGCTTTAGAACCCTTCTTAGTATGATGTGTTATGATAATTGATATAATTGACCCCCTAATCTAGTCTAGCATATCCTCATATTAGTCATGATCCCACTTGAAAAATGTATCCATAATTAGAAGTGTAGGTGTGATCTATCTTATACAATCTAGGATTAATTCATTCACATCATGCAATCATGATTGCATACATTCTAGTGAACCTGATGTGAATCCTATCCCACCACTATTTGGATTATCTTCACATTTGAATTTTTTAATTATTTTTTATCATCATTTTTATCACTTATTTATTACCTAATTTAATTCTCTACATCATCATGAATCTAAAACATTTTATAGTTTGTAATATTGATGATTATAACCAAAGATATAGGCAAAATAAAATCCATATATTTGTTTATTAAAATAGGCCAACCTTCTTGACATAGTATCTTTTTCATCCTCTATTCACTATACCAAGTTAATGTATTCGACCTCATACTATTTTCATACTCTTTTTCTTCTTTTCCATCCTCTATGCACTGTACTGGATCAACTTGGTCAACCTAGTATACTTTTACAATCCCTATTTTTGTGCTAGGTTGACCAAGTCAACCTAGTACAATTTTATGCCTTCTTTTCTTTCTAACTTATCTTTTTACATTCTCTATATGTTTGACTTAGTTCTAGATCTTCCTAGTTTATTTATTTATCTATATATATTATTCTTATTACTTATCATTCTTTTCCTTTTATCTTCAAGCATCATTTCCCCCATTATAATCTTCTGGGTTAACCTGAATCCATTTAGACACTCTATGGGGTTCTCTTTTCTTCTTATCTTTTTCTATCTCTTCTTCATCTTTATAGCTATCGAGGCATCTTGTGATGCCCATCTACACATTACTCTAGCTTTTGGTACATATTACTATGACCACCCACATGTCATTTTAAATTTTAGGGTATGTTACGATGCCCATCCCTACATACACTTACATTTTGGGGCATCTGACGATGCCCACTCTTATTCTACCTTACATAGTACCAAACTAATTCAACTCCAATAAACCATCTAAGACATATAGGTTTGTCTCTCACATGCTCATCACTGATATAACCTTTAATGTAGAATACTAAATATTTCCTTTTTGTCACACTTTATATCTATATCTATCTAATACTTTTTTTAGGTTACTTAAGCATGGATTTCTCCCTCTATAATAGTTTCCTCTTGTTCACAAACCTTTATTCCTCCCTTTTGGTATTTTGGTTTCTTGATCTATAATAGTCTTAATTATCTTATTTTTAAATTCTTCTCTCTATTTTTTTATTTTGATTTAGTGCCCCTTAGTATTTTATTTTGTGAGTTGATTTATAAGACTGTGGATAGGACCCAACATCCCTCACAAAATCACTATATTTAATCTTAGTTTCCTTCTCTTTTGTTTCTTGCCAATTTTGTTTTGGCGTCTTTTGGGATTTTTTTTGTGAGGTGCTTTGTCAAAAGGTTCCCTCACTTTTTTATTATTAGCACCCTTGTGTGTCTCTCTTTTATGATTTGTTTTGTAAGACTGTGGATAGGATGCAAACCTCATAAAATTACAATTCTTTTCTTGTTCTTGATCTATGTTCTTAATCATTAACTTTTTCTTTTTTTTCTACATGGAATTTGTAAACAATCTGTGTTAACATATTTTCCTCCATTTCCCTCTCTCTTATGATAAGGAATCACACCTTTTCTATCATTGTATCCTTATTTTTTTTCCCTTTATCACATTTTTTGTGATTTTAAGCAATTCAAATATTCCATGTGTAATGCATCTTGATTTCTCCTTTTTCTCATCTTCTCATTAGATTAAACAAGGTTAGAGTCAAGATACCACTTTTATTTCACCTAGATTTACTAGACTCTTCGACCCCATGCTCTTTGAAGTTTCTCTGTCTTAGCAACCTTGTCCCAAAGTTTTCAAATAATAGTCATCTTTAGCACCCGTGTTTGGTTTTCCAAATTTGTATGGAGGAAGAATAGAAAAATCCATCAAGAAAGTTAAAATCCAAATGATTTGAAAATAAAAGGCAATGATGTCTGAAAGGTAACATACAAACATTAAAATTCAAATTCACACCAAATTATGTTATTACAAGCACATATCCTATCTCTAATTGAAGATAAAACTCCATAGTTGACTTCACATAGAATTGAAGTCCTTTAGGGTGTGGTACACCAGTAGATTAGAATAGTGGAATTCAAAAAAACTTATGGTGCTACCTACTTTCACATGTAAGTACTTAATATTTGTAGTAGACTAATGACTTTATAAGGGGTCCTGAAGAGTAGGGAATACATCATGGGGAGGTAGGTCCATCTTAATTTTCATGCATATATCCTTTATGGGATGATTTATATACTCCATTCGTTGACCTAAGACTCGAGTAGCTAAGAGAAGTTCTTCAGAGTCCCTAAGATTGACATCCCTCTTATTTTGACAAACCAAATTTGAGTGTCTTGACTTTGATAAATATTTTCTCTACCTTGGTTTTTCCTTCATTCTCCCCTCCACCCATTTAATTTTCCCCCTTTGATAGCCAAATTTTGATTCCAAATCTATTTTCCCTCTTCTTTAAATTCCTTCTTGTTCATTTGTTAAAAACATGCTAGAACTACTTTGTTTTAGTTTTATCTATATTTAGATGCAAAACATGTTTGAGAAACTTTGGATCATATTTTACACCATAAAAAAATATCATTTACTAGACTTACTTTACTTTCCTTTTTCTATTTATGAGGATTTTACTATTTTGTTGTTATGGACACCTGAGTTCATACCCTTTTTCCATTGTTGAGTGAGATGTGGTTTGTTATTACTCATCATTGTTTTTTTTCACTTTTATGCATCTATTTCCATTGTTGAGTGAGATGTGGATTGTTATTACTCACTCATCAATGTTGTTTTACCATTTTGTTTTTATTTTTACTATTTATTTTTCTTTCTTATCATTCCTATTTAAACATGTATCCTTAGTTGGAATTGGTGATTTTTCCATTTCCTAATTTAGATTTACTTGTTTGAGGTTTTTGGTCTTTCATAGCCTTGGATTTTTGGTTACCTAATATAATCTTGTTTGACATAGAGCCTATCACCTAGCTTACCAAATTCCCAAGTACATACCATCCACATAACATTGATTATCTTAGATTTTCTTGCATTTGTTTGTTTTTGTTCCTTAGTTTTATATTTTTAAGTTTGTCAAAAGCAGTCTCTACACTCTACATAATCAAAACTAAAAACATAGTTGACAACCATTTCATGATAAAAGGTAAGTCAAGGTATGCATTGCATTTAATTTTTAGTTATTTACTTTTTTAGATTAGTTTCTTATTTTTCCATTTAATTTTATTAATTTTATTCTTTTTAAAGTATTGTAACTTCTTTTTAGCATCAGTGTTTTATGTGTCCTTATGTTCTTTCTCAAAGCACCATCCCATGTTACACCTTAGTGATACATGATAAGTTTCAAGTGGGGTGTATGTATACACATAATATTTTTAAATCTTGTCAAATACTAATGCTTTACATCTTGTAAGACCCTATTGTGACTCAATATCTCTAAGTGAATGCCTTAAGGGGTGCACTAGGAAAGGGGTGGATAGACCTTTGGTGCTTCATAAGATTGTTATCCCTTATTTCCACATTATTTCTAATCCATTCAGCTCTTAAAACCTTTCCCAAAGCTATTTTTACTCTGTTGTGCATTCCTCTAGTATTTTCCTCTTTTTAATCCTTGTTATCCTTACTTTAGACCATTTTCACCTATTAAGTACACTAGGTATACCTAGTTGACCTACTATATTTTGGGGGTCACTTTAGCTCTTTTGACTTGTTTGTCCATTAGCCAACCTAGCACAAACTTTAGGCATTAGCTCGAGAATGTACTAGGTTGACCTAGTCGACCTATCATAGCTGACATGTCTGAATGATTATTGGGTGAGATACTCCTATATATATATATATATATATATATATATAAGGTTATTTTGATCACTTTAATGATATGCAATAAAGAGTTATTATTCACTCATGATTCTTCATAATCTGATCTTCCATCATTCTACTTGAGGAATCTTAGCTTAGGTTTCTTATTTGGATAATCTAGTCTTGTTGATAGGTCTTGGATTATTTAGCCTAACAAAGTGATCCTTATGAACCACAAAAACCTCTTACAAAGCCCCATAGGCCAAGGGAAAGATTGCATCACGATGGTTTCACATTCAGGTAACTATATTCTATGTTTATCCTCCTCTCTTTTAGTAGATATAAGTAACATAAGTGTTGGCTTGAATAATATTAATCTTCATATTATGTGTATTAATGGGTTACTCATACTTAATTTATTTGAAGTTACCTATACATATTTTATTACTTTGCATCTAACCCGTCACTTTATTCTATAAGCTTTGGTGTATACTAGATTAGTTTACATTTCTAGTTATTAGAATAATTTACTTTATTGTTTATTACATAAGTAAACATCAAATCATAGGAATATTTTAGGGTTGTTATGAAATTGTGTTAGATTTTAAGATTGAAACCCTTCTTAGAATGATGTGTTGTGATAATTGAAAAAAGTGATCCCCTAATCAGGTCTAGTAGATCCCCATATTAGTCATGTTCTCACTTAATAAGTGTATCCCCAATTAAAAGTGTAGGAGTGTTCTATCTTATCTAATCTAGGATTAATTTATGTACATCATGTATATTTGATTGCATACACCTTGGATCTTTCCATTTTTTCCTCTTTATCTATTTTTTCCTCTACTTCTATTTGTTTCTAGATTGAAGGTGTATCTATTTATGGTTCCTTAGCATCTAGTTCCTCTATGAGGGGAGGATTCATTGGCTTCCTTTTGTATCAAATAATTTCCTTAATTTCTTGGGAGAAGCCTTGATGGATCAAGGAAATAAATTCCTTTGTATCTAGCCCTTGCACTATAGACTCTTATAATTATGTTGTATCTATATGTGGTTGTAGTGGTAATGCATTTGGGTTTTGCTAGTCCTTTAAATCAAAAGAATCCAAGTAAATTGGATATCCTTGTGCTCACTTAAGATTAGGTTCACTCAACCTAGGCTCTTTCTTAATATCTTTTAATATAAAGAGAAGTTATTTAGGAGGATTGCCTTGTATCATTATTTGTTATGGGGGTTAGCTATATCATAAATTTGAAGTAGTCTATCATTTAGAAGGTGTCATCCTAGTATGCATTTATTATACTAAAATTGAAGGCTCTTTTTGAATTATCCTTAAATGATCTTATTTCTCACCTAAAAGTTTTCCCCTTTATAAGAATTGGGCATCATCCTTTGAATTCATGAATTTAAAATCGTGATTTTAGGGGACATTTTGGTATGGAATACCAAAGCTCTAGATATGCTTTTGTATATGATCGTTAGGATCCCAATATCTATGTGGAAAGGTAGATAATTGATAATGCTTTATCTTGTTTCCTACATACCCCAAAATTCTTCCTTATAGTATAACACATTCTACCAATGACCATGTGAGATCCATAAAATGTGCCCTTATTTTATTTAATCAAATCCTCCTATACAGTCCACTAGAGATGATATGTAATTTATTATTCTAATAGCTTGTCTGGTACATAATTAGGGAGGTGAAGGGGGTGGAATTTATGATAAAAAACCATAATTACCTTATAATCTAGATACAACTAGCAGTCATTTTGAGGATCTAGTGTATCCATTATGCTCTTTCTAATTATGGGTAGTGGGGCCTCATGAATTACATGCCATACTTGAGGATACACATATTTGGTAATTCAGTTCATGTGATTTATATATGCATAAAATTATAGTAATCACAAATACAATTCTTTATACAATCTATGGTCAAGATCCGATGCTTGTTAAGGTCCTTAAATACTCTGCCCATTACTACATCAAGAAGATATGACATCATGTAAAAGTGGCCTACTGAATTGGACCACATGCTCTTATGTTAAAATTTTTCCCTTAACTTGAATCTAATGATCTCTATAGGTTAAAATTTTCATCTCTAGTCATTATCATATCTAATAATGGTAGCTAATCTAGGTTAAAAAAATGGATACTAGGCGTGTCATACATTCTATTTAATATTGATGTCTGAATACATACTCCCATTCTTAATTTACTAATGTGGGTGGGAGACTTTCCTTTTAAGACCATATTTTCCCCTAGGAAGAATCCATGAGCTCATTACTTTGTTAAATCAATTCTTCTTGTTCCATGTAACCATCCTATGTTTATCAAAAATTGCATACAAAACTAGTAGAGATAGGTACCTTTGAAAGCCATCTCCAGTGATGAAGGCCATGACTGTCTGATGATCCATATGGTGAAAGAAGGCATCCTATATAATATTAATAACAAATAATAAGTCCCATATAATGTCAATATAGAGCATAAAATTAAGATTGGCTACTACATAGTGTAGTCTTTGTATCTTAAGAGATAGTATGTCTTTAACTAGTTGATGTTGTCTAGGTGATATATTTCCTTCATGTGAAAATGCATCCATGGTATGAACACCCTCCCATAAATTCATGTACTTATCATATCTTCTATCAAATATTTTTGTATCATATGATATGTTTATGAACTCTATTAAATCCTTGATGAAGAAAGGTGATGGTGGTAGTGTTCCTCTGAAACTCTTAGATGATGAAGTCATTGTGATTGTTTGATGTGCTCATATTATGGTTTATGTGTATCATGAAAATTTATTTCCACTGGTTGTTTGTTTACAATGGGCTCATAAGTATCTAGGGCTTTGTTCACAGAGTAAAAATTGAGTTCAAATTCACTTGTGATCAATCAATACATTGATAGTTACATATCATGTATATAGCCTTTTGCATTCAATTCCATTGTGTTCACTTTTACTATCCAACATTAATATGTCTATTTTACCTACACATTTCAACTCTCATTAGTTAAGTTCATAGGTTACATTCTTTCGCAAGTGTTAGGAAGTAGGTTTTATTTATTTGTTAATTCTAGTATGCTTTCAAGAATTAGGAGTTGGGAGTCAAGTTTTATGTTGGTACAAAGCCAAAAAAATCTCTAACCAAAATATTTGAACACAAATCCTAAAAAAAATTCTTGAATACCCAAATCTATTAGAATTAAAAAAAAATGTCTAATCAAAATCTTTGAACAAAACTATCAAATAAAATAAAATCCAAGGATGACTATTTTAGACATCTTATTTGATCAAAAATTTTGCATGAAATTTACAATGAAAAGGTCCAAAAAAAATTGTAAACAAAATATCCAATGAAAAGGTCTAAAAAAAATATTGAACAAAATGTCCAAATAAGAAGTCCCAAAAAAACTAATTCCTTCATATCATTGTTTGAAAAAAATGTCCAATGCAAAAACTCTAAACAAAGAGTCTGATATAGAAAACCTAATGAACAAATACCAAAAATGTCTTGAAAATAAGGCATCAACAAAATTTCTAAAAAATAAGTCCCAAAAAAATTTTCTAAATAAAAACTAAGTCATAAAAACTTGTATAATATAAAACTCTCAAAAGGCATTAGTAAGCTAGTCCAAAATATATAATTCAATTGTTTATACTTCCAAGTGTAAGCATTAAGGATAAATTTAATAGAAATTGCACATCTACATAGAAAAAGGGCTTAAAAAATAAGGTCAAATAACAAAAAAAAAATGGGTCCCCATTTATTTAAGAAGAAAAGGGTAATGTTGGGTAAAACACCATGTAAAGTGTGTGTGGAGATAGGAGTGTTTGAAGGTATGCCTCGAGCTTTATACTAAGCAATTTGAGTAGGTTAAATTCTTAGTGTTCATTCATAAAACTAATCCCCTCAATCCCGTTCATTATTTTATGTATTTTAAGTCCACATGGGTACTTAAGTTTTAGTAAGATTTGTGGGCCTAGGTCCCTTTATTGTGAAGGGTGTGAATGTTTTAAGTTATATCTTGATAGGCCTACTTCAAGAAGATTAACCTTAGGGAGGGGTAGAATACATTATGACATAACTCATTACAATCCCCTACCTAAAATTTTTCTCTGATAAAGGTATAGTCCACTAAGAGGGGGGTGAATTATCTATTACAAACCTTTACTCTAATCTTTTTTATTTTCCAAACCTCTTAAACAATCTTATCAACACATATGAGAAGCACAATATAGATATAACAATGAGTAAATAATCATGAGAGATCAAGTAATCAAAACACAAGATATATAGTGGGAAATCCTCATGGGGTAGAAACCTCACTCTCAATCCTAAAAAAACAAAAGGATAATATCCTATAAATATGGAAGAAATAAGAGATCGTTTTGTGAATCACCAACTCCACAAGGAACACTAACCCCTTAAGGTGACAAGCAACAACTTGTCTTAATGATGAAAACCAACACACCACTAATCTAAACTATCAATATATGATGAATACTTTAACTTTGATGTCTTATACACCTGATCATTAACTTATTTTTCTAAAATATCCTCAAATCTATCTCTCACATAGGAATATAACTCTTCTTCTTCACTTACTCAAACACTCCTCATACCTAGAAATATCATCAAATCAACATGAAGACAAACCCTTCCAAAATTGAACACATACTTTCATATCTTTAAAAATAAATTATGATATATTCCATGGTCTCACACCTCTATACACTTCATCCTTCTATTTTCTTCACCTCTTTCTTACACTCACTCTTCAAGTCTACCTTTTAAGTCTCCAAACACCTTGTATATATATATATATATATATATATATATATATATATATATATATATGAATTATTCATGTACTCATATAAGTCAGCCAAGACACATAACACAACTTTATTCACCTATAATAAACCTTTTACACATTTAGGAAAAATCAATTCATCAAACAAGTCATCCAAAAGAATCATATGAACACTCCACTAGGTCCTAAACAGGTCTCAAGAAGACCTTTTTAAAATTTTCCACTCTACCATGCACACGCGAACCATATGAACACTTCAAAATGTATAGGTATACTCCAATATACCCTTAGAACACTCTAAAATAATCACATGAATTATTTATCACCTCTTTAATTCTAAAACCTATCACACTTTGCCAATATGCATCAAAACCCCATGGGTGAAGGTACCTCTAAAAAGAAATCAATGTTTAACCAAAAAAATAATTACTCAAACCTATAAAATAATTAAAGATAACTCAAATGATGTACAAAACACTTTAAAATATTTATAAAAACATGAAACATCCATTTGATATCAATACCAATTGAAAAAACTTCATTAGACACTTCTGCATAAGGAAGTCAACACACAGTCAAATTTGATTAGCCATATATAAATATGTATGGATAGTCAAGACCTAAAATTTACATTTTTAGATCCCCCTTAGAGTCATCTACCACTTGTGTATTTACTTCATCCTAAAATTTAATCTCCATAAAAAGTTATAGCAATAAAAATGAACTCTGGTCATCTTTAGCAAATTCAATTTTTGAATTCCAGTGATAATGAGAAAAACATCAAAATTTGATAGTGTTGGAATGTGCAAATATGCTTGTGAGATCAAATTTGACCTAATAAAAATTATTAAAATTATCACATAAATATGTGAAATTTGGAACATAACAACTAGCCATAAAAATCTATAAACCCATATGACCAAATTTGTCTGAATCCTCTGTACATGCAAATTATGACATCATAATTCTACCTACTCAACCATCTGAGGCACCTAGGCAACAATGAACAAATCAACTCAATAAGTTACCAAATGAGTTCCTTTCACATTCAAAGGCAATTTCAGCACCCAAGACACCTCATAGGTCCTCTGAGGCATCAACACACTATCCACAACCTTCATAAACCTATCAAACCAAATCAACCACTCTTTTGATCAAGTATGAATTCCAAATCTCACTAGTTCTCTTTTCCCTTGCTAGCATACCAAGATTAACACATTAAATTCCAAGCTCTACTACAAGATCTTAAATATTAATAAGCCTCTCACGAGACCCATAATTCATGCATAAACCATCATAAACATAATAAAATACCTATTTGACCCTTTAAAAGGCCTCATAAGTCCATCTAGGCTAGCTAGGCTAATGACCAAACTGCGTCTTAGACCACTAGCCACCTCTTGTAAACTATCTATCTGACTTTAAAAACCCCATAGGTAACCACACATGATCAAGACCACAAGACATAAACTAACCTAAAAACTTCATGAATGCCACATGAATTTAATCTTTGAGCATGGAACACATCGGGAACAAGTAAAACATTATCATACTAGGCTCTTGTCATCGATACCGCATCCACCTAGGACATCCATGCATACCCCTACAAGCATCACATTGCTCCAAGTACATTAGGCCACCATGATCTATCTCATTCTAAATTTTTAGACCACTTTTTCATCATGAAATCCACTTGAAATAAATGAAAACACATCTACTATCAATATCCCAAAAATCTCTCCCTTTGTCGTTGATGGCAACATACCAAATCCTTCTTCACCTTTGCCAAAATGATAAAGTGGGCTCATAATGATGAAGTAGAGAATCTAAAATATTTTAAAAACCAACATCATACAAGACTAACCTTTTGAATATATCTAGGAAGGCTCCACCTATGATCTCTAAACTGAATCAATCCTTTAATAACATGAAATAACGTGGCAATCATGAAAAATCCTCATATTGGTTTGTAAGGTATAAAGATCCTTAGACTTTTTAGCAATATATAATGCACCATAGCTCCCTAAGATCTTGTTCCACTTCAAATTCTCCCCATTTATCTTAATAACCAATTCATACCTATCTTTCTCATCCTTTAAAACTTAGAGCACACCAACTGTCAGCATCAGATAAAAAAGCAATCATAGTGCTCCCCCTTAGACCAAGCTCCCTACAAGAACCAACTAATGTCATAGATCCATAAGATCTATAAGATCTTTGGACCTGACCACTAGGAAAGAAACAAAGTTACCTATTAGATCACTATCACTTTAGAAGCATTGAACTAAGCTCCCCCTTTTGCTATCATCAACTCAGACAATAATATCAACACCAAAACATCATGCAAACTCACTTACCATCATTCTCAAGGCACCCTTAAGACCACAAAATACACTTCAAGAAACACTCCAAAAAATAAATATGATTAAAATCAACCTAATCACTTATTAGAGATCAAACATGGCTTTTTTACTTTTAAGAAAATTGCCAAAAACTAGTCATTTGTTCACTAGGCCTGTTAGAACTCCTTGTAGCCCTACCTGGCCATTGTAGACCTCATAAATATCTATGTGTGTAATTTTAGATCATGAAATTTCATATCTATATCACTATCATATTCCCATTTATTCATGTCAAAAATAATCACTTAGATCCATATCTGTAACATACCTCCTCCACAAAGCTACTAACTAATTAACCTTCCATTTAGACAAATTCACCTCCATAAAACCAACTGTACACTTTCAAAAATATATTAGGAACTTTTTGAGCACCCATTATGCCATTATATCTTATAAGGAAGCCTAAAACCTAAAATTCATATGAAAACTACATTTCTAGCATACACCTAAACATAAGAATCTCCAGAGCAAATGGGTCAACTTGTCTATCTCCGATCAATGCCATGACTTGAAACTTATCCCATAACTATAGGTCACCTAAACACACATCTGGACCAAATTATAATCTCCCACTATATGTGTGACATACACTTCCTTTAACTTGGTTTTGACTTTCTCCTCCTTGGGTCAAAACAAGGTCAACAATGAACATATAAAATTCAAAAAGTTTTCCTTAAAAACACCTTTGATACATGAATCCACTTAAGAATTCTTATAATGAGTTCCTTAAATATTTATAGTTCATTTAATCACCTAGATACCTCATCAAATTCCATTTTCCATATGCAATCAACCAACTCTACCTTCAAAAAGAGCACCTACATCAGTCAACTTGGTCAAAGCACCAAAAACTAACCAAATCACCATCTTCACATCTTATAGGAACTTAATATACTTTGTATTATCAATCTAAATCAACCTTACCATTTTATTTTCTTTGAATAACACATAAACATCAATTTTGTATTTTGGGCTTATACAAGTCAAAGAACACTGCCAAAATTTGTCACTCCATACTTTTGACAACAAAATACACATGAGCATCATAAACACTCAAAACACCTAGAAATGATACATGAAAACCTTATTCATGTTAACATAAAATCCAATTATTCCTTCTCCTTCAAGTCACCACTCAACCAAGGCATCAAAACTTGATCAAAATGACACTTTAGGACCAAAAGACCTGAACATACCTCTTGAATAAACAATGTTGTTTCTTAGTATACAGGAGTTTCTTGTGAAGCATAGATAGAGACCTTAACTCTTTCAAGATTCAAACACATCATACCTATTACCAATATACCATTTCTCACTCAAAAAAAATATCCATGCTACCTAGAACACTAACTCACCTCATGAACCAAGCCATTTTAGCCTACTCACCATTAGGCCATAAACCACAAAAAACACTATCTCACACATTTTAACTATATATTCAATTATTCCAAATAAAATTATGAATAAATCACATTAATTGGTCCTCAATTTCCTAAAAAACATCACCAAAACCATTTGGCTTCACTAAACAGTTTTTAAGCATCCCAAAACACCACTGCCATAGGCTCACTCAATTCTGGTAAAACATAGTCAAATTATAGCTATGTAAATGTTCAAGTTTAACACTTTTAAGAGTGATTAAAATATATATCATTCACATAGATATAACCTCCATGACCAACAAACTTTCCATGTCCTTTAGGCATCACCACTTAGCCCACAAGGCCTTACGAACTCTCCTCTTACAAGCTTATTCATAATTGCTAATGCACCCAAAAACTATCTTGACAAATTTAGATAAAAAAATGTCTTATAATTTTTAATAATATCACCTAATAACTCAATAATATGATCCAATACTTCACCAAATTCATCATGTGCTTTTGAAATAACAACACAATGTAAAGTACCTCAAAAATCATACTTACAAGAAGCTTACTCTAGTCTACCAATGTACTTTAAAACTCAATCAAAAATATTTGACCCTCAACATCAACATGAAAAATTCCATTGACACTTAATGCATCCATAATAACATTATACCTATTAAACATACCTTTAATTATCTAGTAAAGCCAAATATCACATATTGGTCTTTTAGACCATTTTCATTATCTTCCCTCTCACAATCACTTATACAGTCAAGGTCTACAACTTCCTTAAAAATTTGTAATAATCAAATAGAATTAGTGAAAAATACAAAATATAATATGCTATAAGGATACTAATCACACTCCCTAATCATTGGTTTATCCCTAAACCATGATTTTACATCCCTAAATTTCTTTTGTCAAACTGGCTTTTTGTCACTATTTTCATTATCTATAGTATAGAGATAAGACAAATTTATTACTTAAGATGATTGAAATAGTGAGAATAACTTTAAAAATAAACTCCATGGATCTAAATATCAATTATTGACCTTTAATCTCCAATTACTCTCATGCATTGTCTTAGTCAAACCTACCTATAATACCAAAATCTTAAAAAATAAGCCTATTTATGTATTTTCTGCTCACTACCCTGTCACACCAATTCCACTTGATGATACATAGAGGAGTCTTATACACCTTTCAATAGTTAATTTTTTTCAAAAAATCCATTCAGGGCCATATCCAACTAGATTTATCCAATCGAGTCACTATAAGGGATTCTAGGAGGGTTTTAACTAGTTTACATTCTTAACAAATGTTCATAAATATCTATCCCTTAATTCACTAAAATTTACTTAGAAATACTTCTTAGGTCCATGTGATACCTCTCCCAAAAGACTCAGGTCACCATAAGAACTCTATACATGTAAATGAGCATCACAAACTTCTTCTTAAACTAGGAAACCTTTTTTTTGCATGTACAAAATACTTCCCAATGTACTATATTGCTTTCTCTTCCTCTTCAAGGGCTAAGACATGGTCAACACATTTTAACAACCATGCCATACCAAAATCCATTCTTACATTAGTTTTTCCATCTTGGAATCTTACCTTGACCCTTCATTCAGTCCTCACTAGGTCACTATGCATATTAGGTCTAGGACTAAAAACTAAGGTAACCACCTTGAAACCTCTTCAAATTCTCTCACCACCTTAGAGACATGTCATAAAACTTTATTCCATGATCCACATATTCCAAAATTATTCTCCCTAGTCTCATCATGATCAACACACTAGGATACCAAGCCTTACATCAACATACTATTCACATTTATTCTTTGCAGGATTTCTCTAAGCACATTTCCTCACAAGAGATTCTTCTTCTTATTTTTGTCCATTTCCCTATGCTCATTTTTTTTTTGAAAAATAACCAATAACCAAAGGAAATGACATACCTTATATAATAATCAATATTTTTTTTTGGTACCCTTTGACCTATGGTAATCATTCAAACTTCCTTTAAGAGTTGACCTTGATCATCAAGATGCATATGTCTCATCTGATGATTATTCTTGATTTTATTCTTCATGATTCCAAGAATACTTATGACCTCAGCATGATCAACTTTTACCTTGCTTCCATGGTAACCAACTTCATTACATAATACATCTTCTTCTTTGGATAAATCTTCCTTTTTAGTCAAATGAAGAACATCATCTTTAGCTTGAGTGTACTCATAAAAATCCATACCTCACTCCTTAGGATCACCTTTAATTTGTTAAACATTTTCCAAAGGACCTGATGCTCTAATAATAATTTATAAAGGTATAGTCCACTAATAGGGGTGGTGAATTAGTGGTTACAAACCTTTACTCCAATCCTTTTTATCTTTAAAACCTCTTAAATAATCTTATCAACACATATGAGAAAAACAAGATATATATAACATTGAGTAAACAATCATGAGAGATCAAGTAATCAAGACATAAGATATATAGTGGGAAACCCTCATGGGGTATAAAACCTAGTTTCAATCTTGTAACAATAATGGACTATTATCCTATAAATATGGGAAAAAAAAGATATCCTTTTGTGAAGCACCAACTCCACAAAGGGGCACCAACCCCTTAAGGTGATAAGAAATAACTTGTCTTGATGATGAGCACAAACACACCACTAATCTAAAATATCAATATATGGTGAATAATTGAGCTTCAATTTCTTGTACACCTGATCATGAACTTATCTTATTACAATACCCTCAAATCTATCTCTCACGTAGGCCTATAACTCCTCTTCTTCTTCACTTACTCAAACACTTCTCATACCTAGAAATATCCTGAAATCATCATGAAGATAAAACCTTCCATACTTGAACACATACTTTAAAATATTTAACAAGACATTTTTATGTCTTCCATGGTCTCACACCTCTTTTCACTTCCTCCTTCTATTTTTTTCACCCCTTTCTTACACTCACTCTTTAAGTCTACCTTTCAAGTCTCCAAATACCTTGTATATATACATGAATCATTCATATACTCATATGGGTTAGAAAATATCAATAGAATATTTTGATTCAAATTTAAAAAACCTTTAAAACATTTAGGAAAAAACAACTCATCAAACAAGTCATCCACAAGAATCATATGAACACTCCACTACGTCCCAAATAGGTCTCAAGTAGACCTTTTAAAAATTTCCAATCTACCATGCACAAACGAACTGTATGACCACTTTAAAATGTATAGGTATACTAAAAAAGACTGCTATAACACTCTAAAATAATCACATTCATTATTTATCACCTCTATAATTCCAAAACCTATCACACTTTGTCCATATGTATCAAAACCCCATGAGTGAAGGTACCTCAAAAAAGCAATCAATGTTTGACTAGGAAAATAATTAGTCAAACCTCAAAAATAATTATAGAGAACTCACATGATGTATGAAACACTTCAAATTAGTTATAACATCATGAAACATCCATTTGATATCAATACCAACTAAAAAACATTCATTATACACTTCTGCACAAGGAAGTCAACACGTAGTCAACTTTGGTGAACCATATCTGAATATGTAAAAATAGTCAAGACCTTAAATTTAATTTAATGGATCCCACTCATAATCCTCTACCACTTTAGTTTTCAATTCATCCTAAAATTACATCTTCATCAAAATTTATAGCAAAAAAACCAAACTCTAGTCCTCCTTAGCAAATTCAAATTTTAAATTCTAATGGTCATGAGAAATACATCAAAATTTGATATTGTTGGAGTGTGCTAATATGGTTGGGAGGTCAAATTTTAACCAATACAACTTATTCACCTTGGCACCTAAATATATTAAATTTGGAACATAGAAATTAGTCATAAAATTATATAAACCTATATGACCAGATTTATCTGAATCCTCTATACATGAAAATTCTGATGTCATCAATATACTTACTCAACCATCTGAGAAATCTAGGCAACAATGAACAAATCAACTCAAGAAGTTACCAAATGAGTTCCTTTTACCTTCAAAAGTACTCTCAGCACCCAATACACCCCATAAGTCCTTTGAGGCATCAACACACTATCCATAACCTTCATCAACTTGTCAAACCAAATCAACCACTCTTTTGATCAAGTATGAATGCCAAATCTCACTAGGTCTCTTTGCCCTTGCTAGCATACCAATATTAACACACTAAATGCCAACATATACTAAAATATATTAAATATTTATATGAATCTTATGGGACCCATAATTCATGCATACATAATTAAAAACATACTAAAAACCCTCTTTGACCCTTTACAAGGCCTCAGAAGCCTATCTAGGCCAACTAGGCCAATGGCCAAACTGCCTTACAAACCACTATCCACCTCTTTCAAACCATGTATTTGACCTCTCACCATCTTATACATGTAAAAAATTTATATTACAAGCATACTAAGCTCATCATCATGATATATAAGCTAAAGTTCTCAAAAATCCCATAGGCAACCACACATGGTCAAACTCACAAGGCATAAAATAACCTGCACACTTCATGAATGACACATGAAGTCAAAATTTGAGCATAGAAAACATTAGAAAAAATTCAAACATCATCATACTAGGTTCTATTCAGCTATACATCATCCACCTATGACATCCATGCACACCCTTGTAAGCATCACATTGCTCCAAGTACATTAGACCACCATGCTCTATATCATTCTAACTTGTTGGACCACTTTGTCATCACCAATTCCACTTAACATCAATGACAACACATCTAACATAAATATTCTAACATTTTATAGTGCTTGAAACACCATCCCACATATATTACATTATATTTAACTTGATTGGAGGTCTTGATGTGTCATGAGGTAGAGGTAGGGTCTTGAGACTTAGACAAGAAGGGCTTGAACCTCATATGCCTATACTGGTGTTTGAGGACATAATTAATTTTTAGGTAAATTTTTGGTTCTCATGATTTGATGACACCCTCCTCAATCTATTTTCCATATGTTTTAATTTGATTAGACCACTCACTAGTCCTACTCTCTATTATGGCTTATTTTATTGAACATTATCCTATGTGTGATACTTAAAGCTGAAAAAAATATTATTTTATATTCTATAGGGGTGTAGTTAGATACCAATATTCATGTTTAAAATTTTACCATATCCTTAAGTCTCATATTTTCTAATCCTACCAATAATTTGGCATACATAATCACATATAACAATATGTGTATAAGGTTTGTAACCCTAACCAGACAACTTCATAGCTTAGGGGTACCCCAAATGAGGATTCAAGGAGTTTGGATATGTATTTATCTCATATATACTCTTAATTCATCTATTTTAGGCATTATTACTTTTATTAGTTTGGTACTTTCACATTACAAGTATCCTTGATTGACTGTGTGAGCTTTACACAATCCAAATGCACTCCTACAGACCTCTTCAACTTTGGTAAGGATGAACCTATCTTTTAATTCTTTCGCTTAGTTTGAATCCTTTTCTATTAAATTGTATAGACTATCTAACACTTAGACTGAGGGTAAAACCCATCAACAACACTATGAGTACTGAGTCATTCATGCTTGATTAGTAAGGATCCTGTAGAAATGCTTCTAACTGAGGAGAGAGATTTCCAAAGCATTCTTAAGGTCCCCATGAAGACTTACCAAGGTGGATCTGTGTGATTTTCTCTAGGTGGCTATTACTCTCTCAACATGTTATATGGCTACATAGGCACATTTATTCATGACTTGATGGTTCTTTACAACCCTAAGAATGATCTAAGCTTTGATACCATGACTTAGACTTGGGTAGGGGTGCATTTCTTATAGATGATTACAATGGGGTGATATGGAGTTTGAAAATGGAGTATAGGGATTACAATAGAGTTGGAATGACAATGTAAAGGTCACCAAAAAGAACAGATTATATTGTCTTAAAATTAACCATTAACTTACATCCAAGATAGTATATAAGAATCTTGGACACCCCTATGCATATAATTAACATAAAATAACACTTGGAAGCCACTAATGAGGAATATATAGTCAAAAAATGAAACCTAAGACTTTCCAATGAACCTTAACATTTACTAATTAACCTTAACTTCTACTAAAATGACTATGAAGGATTTTGAGGTTAGATTGCTAGTTTTTAGGCCTATCAGGGCTATGGTGAAGTTTGAAAACCTTGATATAGGGACCCCTTGTCATGACTACAACACTATATATTATCTTTATACTGTGTTTTGACAAACTTGAAGTTGCCATTATACAGTACATTGCCTTATTTTATGGCGAACCTAAAACATGTAGGCAATCTTCATTTGGTGGAACCATTTCATAATGGTAGAGACCATTTGAGCATTCAAGTAGGAGTAGAAAGATATGAGTACCCTCAATACACTATGATTAAACCTTTGAACACCATTCACTTTCAAATGTGTACACTAAATACTTATTTTAATCAATGAAACCTACCTACAGTCTATATACATTGGTAGTTTTGGAATTTCTCACCTTCATATGCCCACACATGTGAGCCAAATGTTGAGGAGGCACCATTCACCTTTATATGTGTACACTAGATAATTATTTTCATTAATGAAACCCACCTGTAGTTTATATACATTGGTAGTTTGGTCATTTCTCACCATCCTATGCCAACACATGTGAACCAAATTCTAAGGAGGCCATAAAAATTCTCTACAAGACTTTAAGAACTAGGAACAATAATCATTTTGATCAAATAATCTAGAAATTCAATGAAACCATCCTTATTATTTTTCCCTATGTAGATGATAGTGGTGACTACATCACTTAACTTATTAATGAATGTTCATAGATCCCAGGGGACCAAACATATAATAAATTCTCATGATTATAAGGTGACCAAGTTTAATTTCTTTAGCTAAGAGATTGGACCCTCTTTATCTCTCTTATATATAGATTGAGTGCAAACCTAAAGTGCTCTCCAAGCTTAACAATGATTTTGATTAGGAAAATGGATAGATTTTTGGTTTTTCAAGCACATAAATAGTTTTATTTATTTGACACATGTCAATAGTGAACTCTCCTTACAGACCCCTGATTCCACCTAAGCCAGTCCATACTATATGGATCTATACCACTTAGGAAACTCTTGAAACTTGTAAATTCCCTATATTTCTCATGTTTTAGATCATAAGCCATTATTGGTAGCTAGGAGGAGGAAAAATATGAGTCAAATGATGTATTAAAGCTCATGTTATAAATTAAGGGATTTAATAGATATGTTTTAGCACATGTGGGGCTCATTTGGTGGGAATTTTGTGTAGACTTTTATAAAATAGGGGCCATTAGTTCATTAAATTCTCTAGGCTATGGCCTAATGTAGTTAATGAAGGATATTGAATGTGTGGATGGTGGTTTAGTGGCCTTTTAAGTTTAAGTGGTGCACATTTAAGGTCAAACATTTTTTTATAACATATACATGACTTAAAGAAAGGATTTCAAGTAAATATCATCTCAATACATATGAAAAGGCCTTAGGACATATTAATAACTTTAATTATTCTCCCATACCCTTCATAACATTATTATAATCTTGGAATTAAACCATACATCACATATATTTCATATACAATAAGAGTTTATGTTGACTCATCAATTACATCATTTAATCATCACCACTATGGCACTTTTGGATTGTTGAGGCCACTTCAAAACCTATTTAAAGCCTCCATACATGCTCAAAAACTCTAATAACACTGATAAGAGTAGGAATAGGGAGTGAGGATAACCATTATGTGTTTGATAACATGACTAGATAGTGTACGTACTGCATTTGAAGTTGTAACCAATGATTTATTTTGGACTATCCTAATTCACCAAGAGATGTGATAACCATGAGATCTTATGGTGTACTAAGGTAAATAGGGATTAGGTTTACCCCTTCCTATGATTGAGGGGAAAAAATTGTAAATATTTATGGTGAATCAGCTATCTTGAGCTACCTATTGGTCAAGAGAGCTCAGAATCCTTTTACTTACTACTCATGATTGGGTGAAGACCATTGACTGCATATATAATTTTATTAACATATTATAGACATTAAAATACAAAAATACATAAAAAGAAACCAAAAAAGAGATAAATAAAGAACAAAAACACATAATATCAAACAACTAGAATAAACCAACAAATACCAAGCATGTATAATAACATTTAGAGGAAAGAGATTAGTTACTATGTAGAAGAGGACTTGGTGCTTCTAATAACAGTACTTGAGGAACATCCATTTCTTTGGGATAAGGAGTTAATCACAAATAAACTTGTAAAGTTGGAAATAATTTCTCTCCTTATAGTTGGTAATGATGTATTTCCCACTTCAAACACTTTAAAACATTGAATTTTTACCTAGCTTGGCACAGTCCTCATCACAGTTAAGAACATTCTCACCTTGTTAAAATGTTTTGGATGAGGCTCTCTTATCAAATGATATTTTTACATGGTCTTAGTTATACTACAAATCATGCATGGCATTGTCTCTTTTTTATTTTAATTATTTTGACTTGTTCATCCTCAATTTCATTATATTACTCTCCATGATCTCAAGTTGGTGTGAAAGCTCCAAGGCTGACAACTCAAGTGAGATGAGTATTTTTTCTTGTCTTCCATAAATAAAAAGATAAGGAGAGTGACTAGTATAATTTTTAGGAGTGATTATATCTACCCATAATTTAGTCCTTAGCTTAGGGTTCCACTACCTTTGAGTGCCTTATATTGTCCTTTTTATGATCCTAATCAAGTTCCTATTGGTGGACTCTGCTAGTCCATTTCTATGTGGATAGTATTTGGAGAAATATTTAAGGTAAATACCATTATTAAATACACATTAACACACTCTATAATTTTTTAAATATAAGGTATTATCTAATATAATGGTAGAGGGGATTCCAGACCTAGTGATAAGGTTGTCATATAACTCTAAAACTAAGTTCTCATTTTCTTCTTTAAGTGTAGATGCCTTCACCCACATGGTAAAGTAGTTAGTAGATATTAAAAACCAATTATTCCCATCAATTTATGGAGTATTAACCATAACTATTAATTCTAATCCTCATTTGATGTAGGGTTATTCAATTTTAATGGGTTATAGAGGTAAGGTAATGAGTCTTTACTTATGAGTAAACCTGACACATTTGGAACACCTCCTAACAAAAATATGTGACTCCCTAAATAATTTGGTCCAAAAATATACTAATATTATGATCTTGGATTCTTTGATATTGGCTCTAAAGTAACCTCCTATAGGCCCATTATAAAACTGATCCAAAATTTTGTCTAGTTGACTAGTCTCAACACATCTTAGAATCATGACACTAATGTCCTTATTAAATAATACTCCACACAAAAAGATGTAATAGATGGATTAAATTATAAATTTTATTTTAATTATCCTATATAATCTCATAGGATAATATCCTATTTATAAGAACTTAATTATATCTTTGGTCGAGCTATAAGGAGTCATGTTTACATTTACTTGTTTACTGCCTTGGACTCTCAAGACCATTTCTTTATCTTCCTTAACATCTACAACAAGATATTCCCAAAGTATTATACCTAAGATAAAATTAGTAATCCTTAACTCTATGTCATAATAAATTCACTTATTCACACAAACAACCCTCTTTTCAATCAAGTCCCTATTGGGTATGAAATCTTTTATACTAGGGTGAACTACCATCACAAAAATATTTTTGTTAGACACCACATGTTTGATATTTTGTAGGCCTATTATGAAATAAAGGATGTTCTTTTCAACAAATGTATATCTCTCTTCATAACCCTCTAAGGCTTCAATTAAGAAGGAAATGGGTTGTTCTAGGCCTTCACTATTTTTTTACATGAGCATAGCATAAATAGTATCATTTGTGGATAAAGCATACATGAAGAAATATTTGGTAAAATCAGGGTTGATGAGGGTGGGAAAACGGCCTACTTTATTACCTCAAAAATACTTTTAACCTCTTTATTCCATGATAACTCCATGTGTTTCTTGAGCATGCGAGTTAGTGGTCTCACCAATTCTGCAAATCTTGGAATGAATCTTCTAATGAATTTGATTTTTCCCAATAAACATTGCAATCCCTTTGTGTTTGGGAAAAGATAAATCAAGTATAACCTCTATCTACTTAGGGTCATTGGAGAGGCCATATTTTGACACAATATGCCCTAGAAGTCTTCCCTCAAGGATTACAAATATGAATTTTGGGGGGTTCAAAGAGACCCCAAACTACCTACACCTTTCAAACACAAACTTTAAATGTATCATGTGATCTTTGAGATCCTTTGAAAACATAGTGATGTCATAAATTTAGATTAATACCATATCATTTATGATCCCCAAAAATGCCACATCAATTTCACTTTAGAAGGTAGCTCATGCATTGGATAGTCCAAAGGGCATCTTCATGTATGCATAAATGCCCCACTTGGTTGTGAAGGAATTTTTGTGTTTATACTTTTACCTCACTAATAAATGATTGTATATAAAGTATCCATCAAGCAAGGATAATTTTTTGAACCTTTAACCCTTTAAATAGTCTAATCTATAGATGATAGAAGATAATGATCTGTTAAGTAAACCTTGTTAAGATCTCTAAAGTCCACGCACAAGTGTATCTCCCCATTCTCATTATTCATAGGTACAATATTTTTCACCCATTAAGAATTTTTGATGTGGAAAATAATCTTAGATTCAATAAGTTTTGAAAATTCCTTCCTTGTAAGGATATCAATTTGGGGTTTAACTAGCCTTTAGTTTTATCTCAAAGGTTTGGCATTCTCCTCTAATTATATAGTATATTGGGCCAACTTAGGGTCAAATGTTTTCAAGTCATGGTACTGTTATGCAAAGTCATCTATAAACTATTGTAATAATTCTATGAAGGCTACTCTTTCTTCTTTGGTGTTCACCTTGCCTAACTTGAGTAAATTGTCTTTTAATATGACCATCTTCTCATAGTGTTATTCTTTGGTGGAGATGTTTACCTTGTCCTTCCTCATCTAGTCATATTCATTGAATATTATATACAATGTTAACAATCCATTAGGAAATTTATTTATCCTCGATTGGATAATCTAATCTCCATATTGATGTTGAATCCTACCTTGATTCTTTGAGCAGAATTCTGCAACATGTTTTAAGAAGCAAAAAATATGCCTATCACTTTAAAAAAATTACTAACTCACCTCATTAATAGGGACTGAGGGCCGACATACCACTTTTATTTGGGTGTTTTATTTTATTTCCTTGATCCCATCAACTATATCATATTATGGTCCAATGAAAGCTAACCATTCTAAATGAATATTGTATTATATAGGTATGGAACAAATGTTAAAGGATTAGAAGTCTTATAGAAGGTCCCAAACCATATGTTTATATGCCTTCAAGAGTGGATTATTGACTACACTTAGGCCTCTTAATTTTTTCACCACTAACTTGTTGTCTTATTTATCTTGCAAAATCTTGATGCCTCTCTTCCTTACCCTTTATATCCCACATATGATGACCTCATATTCTATAGTATTTTAAGTTCATCTAAATTGAAACATTAGATAATAATAATAACTTTTATTGGAATGAGATAAAATCATAACATATACCCCACTCCCATTCTTTTAACTTGACCCATAAAAAAATAAGTTCCATACCCATTTAAGTTCTTGACTTTACTGATTGGTGAGATTTAGTGTGGTAGATCCTTCTTCATGCTTGTAATATACACCTAATCCTACCTCTTCAATGGTCTTGTAAGGATAATAACCATTTTTATCTATTTCCCACTCATCAAAGAGAAAATTTTATATGCCTTCTAGTGGTTTCATGGGTTCTTGGTCATTCAAGTTCTCATCCTCATCCAAGATAGTGCAATTGACATTTGATAGGTTAGACATATAAGGCTATAAGTGGAACCTACAGATAGGTTCAAACATTATACTAACATTTGTCCCATACCTAGTCCTAAAGACCATGCAAGACCAATCAAAAGAGAGAGATACCTTAATTTTAGTAATGAATTCCCTAGATAAGCATAAGGCAAAGTAGGGGGAAGATCAACTACTATGACATCTTGGGATATGGTATAGTTAGGACAAGAAAACAATATTATCTTCAGGTCCTTAATAACACCTATAGTATTTTTAAGAGACCCATATAATTTTAAAACTGCCATTTCATTAGGTCATATTTAATCCCCTATTTATTAGATATAGAGTTAGGCATGACAAAAGTGCTAACCCCACTATCTATCATGAAATTATGCACAAGGGAATTTACTATGATGACTAAAATGTATAAGGAAGGTGTTTTTACTACCTTATTTAATTGGGGCTCATTAATTTTACTATAATTATTAATGACTATAATTACCTTTTCTACTTGTTTGTCTACGACATGAAGTTTGGATAGCTCTTCTTGAAGGAGGTCCTTTTTCCATAGAATAAGCAAAGCATCCCACATAAGGAGAGTGGCATGAGCCTTATTCATGAAGTCTACAATGCTAAAATTAATTTTGGATACTTTGAACTATAACTTAGGGGCATCAACATTGCTTAGAGCTTGTGTAAATTGAGGTATAAAAGGACCCTTTAGATTTTACCCTTGCCCATCTTACATCTACTAAGTTGTTGATGTCTTGTGATTTACATCTTGAGTGGTACAACCTTGAGGTGCTTGAAAGGGTAGATAATTTATATTGGGTTTTTTAAAACTATCATGAACTACCCTTATCTTAGCCCTTGTGTGGGATATAATTGAATTATCTACCTTGGCTACATTTTGACCCTAATTTGTTGCCACTTGTTCAAATGAATGCTCACATTCTTGAAATTTAAAAAAAGTACTTTTCGAGGGTACCTTGATTCCAATTCCCCCTATTTACTTGGTATGTCATCTTGGTTCATAAGGTGGGGGGGGGTACCATAAGGCATAGGAGTACCTTATTTATGTTGTGGAGGAGGTATATTATCATGTGATGGGAGAGTAAGACCTTGATGCATAAAGGATGTTTGACACACCTCATAACTTGGAACCTTTTCCATGTCATTTGACTACCCCCATTGAGATAGCCATTGGACCTCTTGTGCATAGTTATTCTATGTTGGAACAAGTCTCTAGAACTACTAGCATCATTAGGATTATAATTATTTTAAGGCCTTACTTGTGTAATTTTCCCTTGCCCTTGTTGACTAGGTTAATAGGGAGGCATGTTGTATTTATAGGGTTGATAGGAATGTTGGTGAAGTGATTTTTAAGGCCTATATGCTAGATTTTACTACCTCCTCAAAGATACTAACTTATTATTTTGGGCCTTGAGTATCCCTTGCATATTACCCAATCTATTTGCTTGGTCACCATCTACCTAATCATGAATTGATGGGGCTAGTAATGGAGTAGTGGTGGGTATAGGGGGTTGAATTTATAAGAAAAAAGGTATGAATAGTCTATGGGTGAGTTTTCCCACTTTGAATTAGGCAATTTTATGCCCTTATAGTAATCTAATATTATTTTGGTAAGGTGCTTCCCCCCATTGATTATACCATAATAGCTACATCAAAACTTAGAGCCCTTAGGTAGTACAAGAAAGCATAACTAAGGGTGGGCTTCATGATTTTAGGGATCCTATCCTAGGTTTTCTAAACCCTATAGTTGAAGTTTACCATGAATTACTAGGGGGATATTTTCATTGTATTAATTTTTTCTACCAAAGATACATGGTCATTCATTTCTTCAAAGTGCTTATAAAAGTTTTCTCCAAACTTATCCCATGTATTTATGGATGCACATGATAAGCCCCTATACCACTGGAGTGATTTACCCTTCACAATGGCTACCATAAGTCTCATAACCACATTTTCTTGGGTTATATTATGAGTTAAACACAAATTGGATATGTTTGTGATATGTTCCATAGGGGTAGTTGAGTTTTATCCTATTAAATAGGGAAGGGTTTTGAGGGTAACATCAGGTATGTCATCAAACTAATTAAGGTTTAAGGGGTTGACACCATTGAAAGGTACAAAGTCATCCATCCTAGGCTTAGCCATTAGAGGTATAGTATTTTCAATAGTGTTAGTTTAAGAAGAATTCACAGAGTTGGGTGGCATAGGATTGGGATTGAACCTAGGATACCTCTTCATCCTAGCAATGTTCAATGTTAATTCAAAAAAATCAATGTGCTTACCTTTTGAGTAATATCTTATGGCCACCTTATATATGTAAATTTACTATAGGTATACTAATAATTTAAATAAAACTTTTATATGTTCTACAAGGATGCCAAAGTATGGTCTAAGTCACTTGAAATCTGGTCCCACTGGGCATTCCAAAACTATTAGCAACCCAAGTTTCACCTTTGAAGTAGATTGTTAAGTTCTACTTCAAAATTGGACTAACATGGGATTATCCTAAAGGTTTTGGGGTTACCTATAGTTAGATAAAACCTATATCTTATGGGACTA
Organism: Torreya grandis; assembly: GCA_037957365.1. Lineage (NCBI taxonomy): Eukaryota > Viridiplantae > Streptophyta > Pinopsida > Cupressales > Taxaceae > Torreya > Torreya grandis. Next base: position 414,822 of record JARHVA010006952.1, read on the forward strand.
TGTCCTTAATATATCAACTTATACTCTTCTTATAATGCCTACTTATGTTAGGATGAAAAGGGGTAGGATGAGAACTTGAAAGGAAAACCTACACTAAGGGTGGTAATACACCAATGTTTACTTATATTCTCTTAAATTGCATTCAAAATGATTTATAAATACAATGAAAGCCAAGTAAGAAACTAGTATTCTTGACAGAGTCCTAAACATGAGTATTTCATATGGAGGTTAGGTGGTAGGTTTTCAACTTGAAGGTAAAAAAATGAAGGTCTACATGAAAAACTACCAATCAACTCAATCTTCAGCACAAATACCACCTATCAAAACTCAATATGACCTAAATCAAATGAAAATATAACCCTAGTTGAAATATATGACCTAAAAAATAAAATGAAATTCATACTTTTATTCAAATCCATAATCATAACACACACTAATGTTGTTAATAAAGTTTTCAATAGTCTTTTCTCTGTTGATTTCAAGGTGAAAGATATAGTTTTGGAAGATGTTTGTTACACCCATATGAGGGATCTGAATAAAGTATTAAATGACTAAATATATAGATATACATATAAGAGATAGAGATAGAGAATAATCTTGGCATAGAAGTGGTCATGAAGAGGCTATAGTGGTCATGAAGAGGCTATAGTGGTCATGAAGAGGTCTTTTCTCTATTGATTTCAAGGTGAAAGATATAATTTTGGAAGAGATTTGTTACACCCATATGATGGATGTGAATACAATATTAAATGCATATATATATATATATGTATATATATATGTATATATATATATATATATATATATGTATATATATGCATTTAATATTTGTGAATACAATATTAAATACATATACATATATATATATATATATATATAGAGAGAGAGAGAGAGAGAGAAGAATCTTGGTGTAGAAGTGGTCATGAAGAGTCTATAGTGATCATGCAATATTTACAATAATTACTTTCACTCCCCTATGCATTGCTTAAGTGGATAGGTTCCTTGAATGAGATATTGGGAAAATTGATGTCTAAATTTAGTAAATTTTGACTTATAAAGAGTACATGTATTCAAATTATATTCAAACCACTCTCCATTCATCATTTTTTAAACATTTAAAGGGGCTTAATTGAGCCCTTTCCTTGAGGTATTAAGTGGATTCCTATACCTACAAATTGATTATGTTCAAGAAACTACCCAAATTATTCATAATGGCCATGGTGATGGAGTTTTATTTATTAAAATGGAAGTTATAGAAGTGTTAATATTCCTCATTGACTCCATGGTGGCCTTATACACCCATTATCACTTTCATCTTGTTGGTTAAGTAGGCCTTATGAGGTATTATCCCAATCTTCTGCTCATTCATTATTTGCATGATTGTAATAGTTGAACCAAAAATTTAAGATATCTAATTAGGCTTGAATAAAATGTTAAATAACCTTATACATCAGTATATATACCCTTAAAACATCTCACACTTGCCAACGTATCCTTCTTGCATGATTATGCCATCTTGGCTAGCTTTGTAGATTAGATGACTAGTGAAGTTTAGTAGAGGCACTTCAAGGTAGGTAGGTGAAAAATTCTTGATTTCAGGAGGTGAAAAAATAATAAAACCAAAAAATCCAATTATTGGTAAATTGTGATCAAGTTATTCACTTCATATCTTGATCAAAACCCTAAAAAAATGTAGTTTTAATAGGTGTCCATACACTATCCATAAAACTAAGTACCATGAACATGGACTCCTCTAATTAAAAAACATGACCTAGGTTTTCTTCAATTGGTTCCCATGAATTTGGATGAATTTTATCTTAAATATATCTATTTGGGTCCTTATTAGGAATTTATGGAGGTTTAAGAGTGTTAAAGACTCTTAGCAAGGTTCATAGAGGTTAGGGCCTAAACCTTTGAATCAATTCCAATAAATTATTTTAGATAAATCCCCTCACCTCTCTTGAAGTGATCATCCTCCCATGAAGAAGTTAAGTATATTTGTGAGCAAGTTAAGTTTCCTCTAGGGAGAGAAGCATGCATTTTGAGTAATTTATAGGTGCTTTCCAGCCAAAATGACCAGTTATGGGACTTACCTTATAATCCAATGTGACCTACAATTCTCACACAACCTAATGATCCTCTTCATGAATATTTTAAGTGTCCTCTAATTTCATACTTCTCTTTACCATATCTCTCAAGTGGCACTGTCTCAATGAGGATGTTGGATCAACAACAATAAGTGGAGGGTTTTTTATTTTTTTCCTTAACCTAGAGTTATGATGTACCTATACATTACCATTGACATGAAGATCACCTCTAAGGGCAATTAGAGTACCCATATTGGCATCATCAAGCCATTTAATTTTTATTATATGTAGTAGTGTGTCTCACTTAGACACCCAAGCCTATTTTTAAGGGTAACTAGTTATGGAGGATTTTATGGGTGACTAACACAAGATTATTTGGGGACTTTGGGACCCCTTTCCCCTAAAAAACTCATGGTTTATGAAAATTCTTCTTTAACCCTTTCTTATAGGCTTAAAATAACTTTTACATGCCTGATATTTACAACATAACCCCTACACATGCAAATCAATAGGTCACTTGAGTTATTAGAATAATTTAGGAGACTTTTAGATCCATTTCATAGCAAAAATACTTCATCTAAATGCATTTAGATGAATACATCTATCATCAGGTACCATTGATGCTTTAGGAAGGGTTTTAGAGGTCCACCATCTTAATGATGGTTCATACAATACAAACCTCCAAATAAAAACTTATTATCATGAAACTTTATCCCATTGACCCATTCATCTCTCCTAAATCACATATGATCCCATGAAAGTTGTGTGTGGAGATAGGAGTGTTGGAAGGTGTGCCTCAAGATTTTTATTAAATAATTTGAGTAGATTATCTTCTTATTATTCATTCATAAAATTGAGCCCATAAATATCTTTCATTATTTTATGCATTTTGAATCAACATGGGTACTTAAGTTTACCTAAGAACCCTAGGCCTAGGTCACTCTAGGGTGATGGGTGTGAGTGTTTGAAGGTACAGATCAACAACCCTAATTTAGGAAGATGGAGATCGAGGAGGGTTAAAACATATTATGAGTTAACTCATTACACTCCACTTACTCAAATGTGTCCTCTAATAATTGAAACTTCCTCCCACATATATTACATTGCATTGAAATTTTTGAGGTCTAGACTTGTCATGAGATGGAGATAAGGTTTTGAGACCTATATGAGAAGGGCTTAGACCTCATATACCTAAACTAGTGTTTGGGGTCTTTATTTATCCATAGGTGAATATATGGTTCCCATTATATAATGAAACCCTCCTCAATATATATTTCATCTCCTCCCTATGTTTTAATCCTCTTAGACCACCCACTATTCCTACTCTCTCTTGTGGCCTATCTTGATCAATATTGTCCTATGTGTAAGACTAAAGTAGTTGATACTAATAACCTGAGCAATCTTATTTTAAAGTTTATAGGGATATAATTATAGCCCAATATTAATGTTTCAAACTTTTTCATAGACTTAAGGCTCATTTATTTTAATCCTATCAACACTTATGTGCACATATTCATATATAGCCATGCATGCACTTAGTTTTCAACCCTGACCATACAACTTCATAGATTAGGGGTACCACCAAATTAGGATTTAAAGATTTTATATGTGTTTATATATCCTAAATACTCTCATTTAATATGTTTTAGGCATTATTACTCTCATTAGGTTGGTATTTTCACATTACAAGAAGCTTTGATTGACTATGTGAGCTTTACATAGTCCAAATACACTCTTATAGGCCTCTTTAACTTTGTTAAGGATGAACCCATGTTTTAATTCTTTCCCTTATTTTTAATCCTTTTATATTTAGTTTTATAGATTGTCTCACACTTAGATTAAGGGTAAAAACCATAAATAACACTATGAGTACTGAGTCATGCATAGTTGATTGGTAAGCAACTTGTAGAATAAGTTTCTAAATGAGGAGAGAGTGTTTCAAAACATACTGAAGGTCCTCATGAATCTATTATGTTATGAATAATATATATAAAATAGGATTTTTTCTATCCATATCCTTTTCTTATGCTCAAGCATTATTTGTATATGGTGACCTTGAAGGACATACCAAGGTGGAATGTATGTGATTTCCTTTAAGTGGTTATTACTCTCTCAACATGCTATATGGATACATAGGCAAATTTCTTCATGACCTGATAGTTTTAGACAACCCTAAGGAGGATCTAAGATTTGATACCATGACTTTGACTTAGGTAGGGGGTTTATTACCTATTGATGATAACAATGGGGTGATATGGAGTTTGAAAATGGAGTACATGGCTTATAATAGAGGTGGAAGAGATTATTTTGTGGCTTGAAATTAACCATGAAATTACACCCAAAAAATTATAAAAGAATCTTGGACACCCCTATGCATATAATTAAAATCAAATAACACTTATAAGTAACCAATGAGGCACATATAATTAGAAAATGAAACCTAATATTTTATAAAGAACCTTAGCATTTACTAATTAACCTTAATTTTTGCTAAAAGGAATACAAAGGTGTTTGAGGGTAGATTGGTAGTTTTTAGGCCTATGGGTGTTATGATGAAGTTTGAAAACATTGAGATATGAACCCCTTGGCATGACTACAACACTATATATTGTGTTTATATTATGTTTTTATAACCTTCAAGTCACCATTAAATAGTACACTACTTTCTTTTATGGTGAACCTTAGACATGTAGGTAGTCTTTATTTTGGGGGACCATTTTATAAGGTTAGAGACCATATAAAAATTCAAGTTGGAGTAAAAATATATGAGTATCCTCAAGACATGATGATTAGACCTGAAAAAACCATTCACCATCAAATGTGTACATTAGATACTTCTCTTCATCAATGAAACCTACCTATAGTCTATAGACACAAGAATTTTAGGAACTTCTCACCTCCACCTGCCCACACATGTGAAATAAATGCTAAGAATGACATGAAAAGTATCTCCAAGACTTGAGGAACATAAACAATCATCATTTTGATAAAAAAACTAAAATTCAATGAAACCATCCTCCTTATTTTTACCTATGTGGATGAGAGTGGTGACAATTTCACTTAACTTATTAATGAATGTTTATAGAGATTAGGGGATAAAACATACAACTAATTTCCATGACTATAAGGTGATGAATTTTAATTTCTCTAGCTAAGAGCTTGGAACATCTTTCTCTCTCCTTTGTATGGACTGAGTATAAACTTAAAGTGTTCTCTAAGCCTTTCAAATATCTTGATGGGGAAGGTGAATTGGTTTATGGCTCTTTAATCACTAAAAAAATATTATTTATTTCACACATGCAATTAGTGAACTCTCCTTACAAACCACTAACTCCACCTAAGATAGTCTATGCTATATGGATTCGTACCACTTAGGAAACTACTAAAAACTTAAAATTTCTTGTATTTTCCCATGTTTTAGACCATAGTCCTTTATTATTGGATAGGAAGAGGGAAATTAGGAGTCAAGAGATGTATTAAAACTCATGGTATGAATTGAGGGGTTGAATACATAAATTTTGGCATGTGTGGGGCCCATTTGGTGTTCACTTTTGTTAAAGGGGGTCATTAGTACATGAAAAACTTTAGGATATGACCTAATGGAGTTCATGAAGGATCTTGAAGGCATGGATGGTGGTTTAGTGGCCTTTCAATGTCAAGTGGTGCACATTTAAGGTCAAATATTTTATTTTTAGACCATATACATGAATTCAAGAAGGGATTATTAAGCACAAGATGTACTAAGAGGTGGGTGAATCAGTATATCATAAATCTAATAAACTTTCCCTTAATTAAATTCTACTTAACCATAAATTCAAGATATGTAATAAAACTAAAATAATAAACACCACACAAGATAAATAAAGAAACCAAATTTAACATGGAAACCTAATGTGGGAAAACCCATAGAGAAAAATCTCAAGTATATGAATGAGCACCAAATTAAACTATAATATTCACAAGAACTAACTTATAGGAGCACCAACTCCTTTGTTGAGAACCAACACAACAAATATTCATGAGAACCAATCCATAGGAGCACCAATCCCTTTGCTGAGCACCAACCCAACAACTATTCATAAGCACCAACCCATAAGAGCACCAACCCCTTTATTGATCACCAACACAACAACTATCTCTCAATGTTGTTATCTCAACAAATGATAGTTCATTATAATATCTATTTCTTCTCTCTCCTCTGATCTTCTAAGCTAGATATAACAATTACAAATCATACTCTATCTCTCACATTACAAATGGCTTCTCAAGCCTTTATTTATAGATTTCTAAATAACCTTTGGCCTTCACCCTTTATGACCCTTCAATCCTCATGTAAAATAGTTCCAAACTTGCATGACCCTTTGTATTATTACATTTGAAAACTCATATGGTGACCCTTCATAAGGAAAAACATCCTTTCCTCTTTTGTCTTTATCTTGGTGACTCTTCATATTCATCAAAGTATCCCTTCATGAGGAATTGCACCCTTCCTCTTTTGTCTTCACTTGGTGACTTTTGGAATTCCACAAGATGAATATTCATGGGAAAATGCATCCCATTCTTCTTTTATCTTTACCCTGTGACTCTTTGACTTCTCTATGGGCCGTCTTTTGACTTATATGCAACCAAAAATATATTCATTAATATTAAACAAATATTAACACACATTAGTCAACATATAACTATTAAAAGCATCATTAAATGAAATGGGGCCTTTATCACCAATAATGGTAGACCTTTAACATCAATGACAATATTTCCAAAAATCTCCCCCTTTATCATTGATGGTAATCTCAATCCTGAAACTACCACATCCTGAAACCTGCACATACTATCATCTTAAAAACATACAGTAACTCCCCCTTATTATAGCAACTTGTACCTATTCCCTGTACCTATTTTTGCACCTATACCTGTACCTATTATTCTCCCCCTTTGACATCAATGGCAAAGGGCCTACTTGGAGCTAACAATTAGCTCCCCCTCAACTAATGCTGAAACTTAATGGAAGGAAGTAAAAGAAGTTACTCCTAACTTCTCTCATAGATACTCAAATGTGTCTTTTGGTAGTGCCTTTGTGAAAATATTTGCAATTTGCTTTATAGTACTGATATACTCCAACTTAACTTGTTGATCTACAACTTGCTCTCTCAAGAAGTGATATCTAATGGGAATATGTTTTATTCTTGAATCCATCACTGGATTCTTTGAAATATTTATAGCACTTGTGTTATCACAAAAAAATATAAATAGGCTCATCATACTTTACCTTGATATCTTCCAATGTTTGCTTCATCCAAACCACTTGAGTACAACACAATACTGCTACAATATATTTTGCTTTAGATATAGAAATTGATACTGAATTTTTCTTCTTGCTTAGCCATGATACTAAGCTATCACTAAGGAAGAAATATCCTCCACTTATACTCTTTTTGTCATCCAAGCACCCTACCCAATATAAATCTGTATAAGCAACCAAAATGAAATATATACCTATGGGATACCATAATCCATAATCTAATGTCCCATTGATATATCTGAATATTATTTTCCCCAACTAAACATGACTATCTTTTAGATATGAATAATATCTTGCAACCATACCTACTACATGCATGATGTCTGGCCTTGATTCTATTAAAGATAAAAGATTACCAATCATATATATATATATATATATATATATATATATATATATATATATATATATATATATTGATCTATAATAGGTGAATCTTCATCCTTACTCACCTTATTTCCTATACACATTGGTGTGCCAACTAGTGCACAATCCTCAAAACCAAATTTTTTCAAAATTTCCTTGGAATATTTACTTTGAGATATGAAAATTCCTTTATTTGACTAAAATATTTGCAATCCTAAGAAAAATGATAACTCTCCAAGCATAGACATCTCAAATTATTTTTGCATTCTATCAAAAAATTCTTTTATCATCTTTTCAATATTTCATCCAAAAATGATATCATCAACATATACCACAATAATCAATTCATGATCACCTTCTGTTTTGATGTAGAGATTACTATCAACAAATACTCTCTTGAAACCTTGATCTTGTAGGTACTTATAAAGTCTTGCATACCAAGCTCTAATAGATTGTTTCAATCCATACAATGCTTTCTTTAATCTACATATATGGTTACTAATATTTGAGAGAATAAATCCCTCAGGCTACTTAGTGTAGACCTATTCTTTAGGATTCTCGTTCAAGAAGGTAGATTTGGCATCCATCTAAAACACTTTGAATTTTTTAAACATTGCATATTCAAGAAATATTCTAATAGCCTCTAACCTTTCCACTGGTGCAAAAGTTTCTTCAAAATCTATTCCCTCAATCTGAGCATAACCTTTACATACTAATCTTACTTTATTTTTAGTCACTTCTCCATTTTCATTTAACTTATTTCGATAAACTCATTTTGTTCCTATCATATTGTGATCTTTTGGTCTAGGCACTAATTACCAAGTATCATTATTTTCTATCTAATTTAATTCTTCATCCATAGCCTTAACCCAATGCTTATCATGTCTAGATTTTGAAAAAGTTTTAGGCTGAATGTTGGATAACAAAGAGAAATTAACTTGCTCAAATTTACTTACCATCATTCTTCTGGTGTGAATTCCTTCATTTATGTCCCAAATGATGTAAATTTCATTATGATTTATCTAAACATATTTGGATGGAGTTTTTGTGCCCTTTTTCTCCTCCTCATCTTCATCTGATTCTTCAAAACCTTCCTCTTTAATGATTTTAGGAATGTCTACTGGATCACTGATTCTTTGTGTTCCATCTTCTTCTATCCTGACACTTGCACTTTAAATAATTTTATTGTTTATTTTTTTATAACATTTATAAGCTTTAATTTGGCAAGAATACCCAATAAATATACCTTCATCTTCTCTAGATTCAAACTTACTAAGTTTTTCATCGGTTCTTTTTATGAAGCATTTTCTACCAAAAACTCTAAAATCATCAACTATTTCTAGTTTGTCTTTCCATATATCATAAGGAGTCTTGTCACTATTGACTATTAATAATTCTCTATTCTTAATATGCACTACTATACCAACTACCTCTCTCTAATATTTATCTACTATCTTGGATTCATTTAGCATTATCCTCACCATCTCCTGAACTGTTCTATTTTTTTGTTTAACTACTCCAATTTGTTGTGGAGTTATGGCTGCTAAACAATGTCTCTTTATTCCATGATCTTCAAAAAACTAAATAAATTGATCTAACATGAATTATCTTCCTTGATCTGATATTAGACACTTGATCTTCAAACTAGTTTCATTCTCAATTAATGTTTTGAATGATTTGAAATGGCTAAAACCTTCTTATTTTTTCTTTAAAACATTACCCAAGTCATACATGAAAAATAATCAATAAGAAACATTAAATATTTCTCACCTTGAGTACTTTGAGTCCTCATAGGTCCACATAGGTCAGTGTGAACAAGATCTACCATCTAAGTGGTTGAGTACTCTTTTGTTTTAAACTGCCTTCTAGCCTACTTCCCATGCTGACAACATTCACAAAGCATGTCAGATGGCTTTGTAATCTTTAGAAGATTTATAACTACTTGATTTTTTTTTATGTTGACAAGATTGTAAACATTTATGTGCCCCATTCTCTTGTGCCATAGCCAACTTTCCTCAATCTAACTCAAACAACATCTTTGACCTTTGATGTCTGATAGCATATACAAGTTTTTGCATATTCTCTAAACATATGCAACCAATACATTTGAATATTTTCTTCTAATTTGAAAACCTTATAAATAAAATTTTAGTGTGTTCCTCTAATAAAACATTTAACTTACACTCAAAATATTATGCTTAAGACCTTCTACATATAAAACAATTTTAGTTTTAGTTATGCCATTATCCAAACTTAGTGTACCTTTTCCATCAATTATGGCAGTAGTATTGTCTCCAAATTTCATTATGCCACCATTGATCTTCTTTAAGGTTATGAACTTGCTCTTGTCTCGTGTCATGTGCCTCAAACATCCACTATCAATGAACCATGGATTTTCTTCATTTCTTGCATGCAACACTATCTGAACCAACATAGAATCTTCAGGTTGTTTCTTTTACCATGAACATGTTTGAACCTTCTTCTTGATGAATGGAGCCTTAAAACTCTGGTCCTTTTTGACTGACTCAAACATGCTTCTACAATACTGAGCTATGTGTCTAAATTTTTTTCACTTGTAACATATTATGGACTCTTCATCAAATCTTGATAGAGGAGAAAAAGAATTGTAGCTTCTACTTGACTTTACATGACTTTCCTTCTTATTTTTGAAACTGTTAGCTCTTTTTTGACATTATAATTTCTTATGACCATATCCATTATAATAAAAATAGGACATGTTTGTGTGTCTATGACCTGATTATCTTTTGTAGCTTTGTTCCCTCCAGCCTTCTTTGTTTGAGATGTCCTCTATATTCTTCATTTCTTCCCTTTTTTTTCCTCTTTTGTAAGAGCTTCAGCATAGCTCTTTTTATTTTCAAATCTAATACCTATCTTATCTAATATTTACTTTTGGATTTCTAATATCTTATTCAACATACTAGTGCTATTCTCAAATTTTGAATCATTAGTTGCTCTATCATTGATTGGTTTATTTTATTTTTATCAAGATTTGATTTTAAAGAAGCAATTTCAATGACATACCTTTCACATTATTTTATTACTATTTGCAAGTGTTCCATTAGATCTTCTTCATTCTTCTTGGCTTCTTTAAAGTGTGCTTGTAGATCTTCAATTATTTCCTTTGACTCCTTTTCATCTTGATCTGGCACTTCAATTTTTGATTCTTCTTCTCAAAAACTTTTAACTCTTCTAAGGCACAAATGAGTTCTCTTTCTAGATTCACTTCAGCTTCATCGTCTTCTTCTTCTTGATCATCTATACTTTTATTTGCAGAGGCATCTTCATGTATGGCCATGAATAAAATCTCTTCTTTTGATTTCAAACTTGAATTTGCAACCTCTAGATGATTCTTAAGATCTTGAATAAATATCTTATTTTCTTTTGCTTCTATAGCTAACTCAAAATCTAAGATACACACCTATTCCTTAATATTCTCAACCATAGATTTAAATTATTTATTCTCCTTGTTTTCCTAGTTGGCCATCTTATGCTTTCACTATCTACCTTCAAGCTATAAAACTTTTTCAAAAGGAACCTGCTCTGATACCAATTGTTAAGCATGGGATGTACTAAGAGGGGGGGTGAATCAGTATATTATAAATATTATAAACTTTCCCTTAACCAAATTCCACTTAACCATACATTCAAGATATGTAATAAAATTAAAATAATAAACACCACACAAGATAGAGAGAGATATCAGATTTAATGTGAAAACCCAATGTGGGAAAAACCATGGAGAACAATCTCAAGTATATGAATGAAAACCAACTCAACTAGAATATTTGTAAGCACAAAATTTTATCATCTCCAACCCATTTTTTGAGCACCAACACAACAACTATTCATGAGCACCAACCCACAGGAGCACCAACCCCTTTGTTGAACACCAACATAGTAGTTATTCATGAACACCAACTCACAAGAGTACCAACCCCTTTGCTAAGCACCAACACAATAACTATCTCTCAATGTTTATATCTCAGTAAATGATAGTTCATTACAATATCTCTTTCCTCTCTCTCCTTTGCTCTTCTAAGCTAGATATAACAATTACAAATCATAATCTATCTCTCACACTACAAATGGATTCTAAAGCCTTTATTTATAGCTTTCCAAATGACCTTTGTCCTTCACCCTTTGTGACCCTTCAATCCTCATGAAAAATGGTGCCAAACTTACATGACCCTTCATATTCTTGCATTTTAAAAGTCATATGGTGACCCTTCATAAGAAAAAGCATCCTTTCATCTTTTATCTTTATCTTGGTGACCTTTCATATTCCTCAAAGTGTCCCTTCATGAGAAATTTTTCCCTTCCTCTTTTGTCTTCACTTGGTGACTCTTGTAATTCCCCAAGATGACTCTTCATGAGAAAATGCATCCCATTCTTATTTTCTCTTTACCCCATGACTCTTTGACTTCTCCATGGGTCCTCTTTTAACTTATATACAACCAAAAATATATTCATTAATATTAAATAAATATTAACACACATTAGTCAAGATATAACTATTACAAACATCATTAAATGCAATGGGGCCTTTATCATGAATAATGCTAGGCCTTTGACATCAATGACAATATTTACAATAGGAATTTAAAGTAAGTATCATTTCAACACATATGAAAAGTCATTAATACATAATAAGGACTTAAATAATCATCCCATACCCTTCATAACATTCTTAAAATCTTGTAATTAAACCATACCTCACATATCTTGCATAGACAAGAAGAGTTCATGATGACTAATTAGATACATTAGTTGTATCCTCTCCACCATATAAATTTTGGATTTTTGAGGACACTTAAAAACCTATTATGGACATCCATACATGATTAAACACTATAATGACACTAACGCAAGTTGGAACAGGGAGTTAGGATAACCAATATGTGTGTTTGATAACATGACTAGGTAGTGGACATGTTGTATTTGAAGTCACAACCAATGAATTGTTTTATACTATCCTAATTCACCATGAGATTTGATAACCATGAGGTATTATGGTTTTATAAGGTCCATAAGGCTTAGGTTGACCACTCTATATACCTTATTTTTTGATGTGTGTCTTTGTTCTTTCCTTACCTATTTTTTGGTCTCCTTTTTTTTTTTTTTTAGTTCTTAAGGTATACAAGATGCTAGGTAGAATCCATATGCAGTCAAGGGTCTTCACCTAATCATGAGTAGTAAGCAAAAGGATTTTGAGTATTCTTGACCAAAGGTAGGTCAAACCAATTGAGTCACCAAAAATGTTGACCACTTTATATACCTAAGGGAATAAAGTGGTCAACATTTTTGGTGACTCAATTGGTTTGACCTACCTTTTGGTCAAGAATAATCAAAATCCTTTTTCTCACTACTCATGATTAGGTGAAGACCCTTGACTGCATATGGACTCTACCTAGCATCTTGTATACCTTAAGAACTAAAACAAAACAAAAAGAGACCAAAATATAGATAAGGAAAGAACAAAGACACACATCAAAAAAGAACTAGAACTAACTAACAACTACTAATCATGTGCAAGAATACTTAGAGGAAAGAGACTAGATCCTATATACAAGAAGAATTTATGCTTCTAATAAAATTTCTTGAGAAACATCCCATTGATATGAATATTGAGTTATTCACCACTAAACTTAGACAATTATGAATAATTTCTCTCCTTATAACTTGTAATTATGTGTGTTCCACTCAAAATACTGTCAAACTTTGAATGTTTACTTGGCTTGGCATGATCCTCATCCCATTTAAGCATAATATCACATTGTTGAAACATTTTGGATGAGGATATCTTACCAAATGATATCTTGATTTGGTATTGTTTTTCACACATGGAATTCATGGAATTATCTCTTGTTTCTTCCAATTCTCCTAACTCATTCACCTTAACTTCGATTGCATTACTCTGCATGATCTCAAGTTTGTGTACAAGCTCCAAGGTTGGTAGATCAAGTGAAATGGATAGTTTTGATTCTATACAATAAACAATTATATAAGGATAGTGACAAGTAAAATTATTATTAGTGATTATATCTACCCATAAGTCAGTCCTTAACTTGGTGTGCCATACCCTTTAACTATCTTCCATTATCATTTTTATGATCCTAATCAAGTTTTTATTGGTGGACTCTGCTAGTCCATCGCCCTATAGATAGTAGTTGGAAGAATAATTTAAGTAACATGATTAAGGGTATATTAACAAACTTTAAAAATTATTAAGTCCAAGGAAATATATAATATAATGGTAGAGGGGACTCCAAACCAAGTCACAAAGCTATCATATAACTCCAAAACAAAGTTGTCATTTTCTTATTTGAGTGAAGCTACCTACACCCTCTTGGTAAATTATTTATTTTTTGATAAAACCCAATTATAAAAAAAAATATATGAGGTATGAATCATACCTATGAATTATAAAACCCATTACATGAAGGGTTGTTCAACTTGAAAGGGTTTTAGAGGCAAGGCAACTAGTCTAACTTATCGATAAACATGAAACATTTGGGACACATCCGAAACCAATTATGTGAGTCCCTAAATAAATTATACAAAAAATATGATTAAAATATTATATTTTATGATATTGTATTGGATGAAAATGTCCCACATATAGGCCCATCATGAAACTACTCCCAAAGTTTGTCTACTTGACTAGCCTCCACACATCTTATAAGTATACCACCAATGTCTTTCTTGAAGAGTAGTCCATCCACAAAGATGTAAATAATGTATTTAAGTATTATTTTTATTATAATTTTCCTATATAATCTAATAGGAAATTATCCTATTTGGAGGAAATTCACTATATCCTAGCTCTAACTAAAGGAGTCATGTTTGCAACTACTTGTTGATCATCTTAGACTACCAAGACCATATTTTTATCTTCCTTAACATATAATGAAAGTTGTTAAAAAATTATTCTAACTATAATAAAATTATTAACCCTTACCTCTATGTAATAATCCATTTAATTAGTTACCCAACCATCCATCTTCTCTTTCAAGTACCCATTGAGTACGAAATCTTTTATACTAGGGTGAATTACCATCATAAATATATTATTGTTAGACACCATGTATATAATATTTTTCGGAATATTAAGATAGAAATGGTACACTTTTAAATAAATTCATATCTCTCCTCATACCCCTCTAATTATTTATTGAATAAGGCAATTAGTTGTTCTAGTTCTTCACTATTTTGTTTCACAAACATTATAGAAATAGTGTCACTTGTAGAGAAGGCATACATGAAGAAATATTTGGTAAAATAAGGGTTGATGAGAATAGTAAATGGCCTACTTGATCACCTCAAAAATTATTTTTCTCTATTTTTTCCATGATAATTCCTTGTGTTTCTTGAGCATGTGAGTTAGTGGTCTCACCAATTCTATAAATCCTAGAATAAATCTTCTGATGAAGTTGATTTTTCCCAAGAAACTTTACAATCCCTTCTTGTGTTTGGGCAAGGATAAATGTAGGATTTCCTCTATCCTCTCAAGGTCAATGGAGAGTCCTTATTTTGACACAATATTCCATATAAGTCTACCCTCATGAACTAAAAATATGTATTTTTGGGGTTCAAAGAGACCCCAAACTTCTTACACCCATCAAAAACAAACCTCAAATGTGTCATGTGATCCTTGGTATCATTAAAAAAAATAGTGATTTCATCAAGGTATATGAGTACCATATCATTTATGATACCCTAAAATTCCACATCCATTTCCATTTGGAAGGTAGCCCATACATTAGATAGCTTGAAGGGCATCTGCATGTATGCATAAATTCCCCACTTTGTTGTGAAGGTATTTTTGTGTCCATCTTCCTCCCTGACTAACATTTAATTGTATCTAGAGTATCCATCAAGGAAATAAAATATTTGAGAACCAAAAAAACTTTTAATAATCTGATCCATATATATTAGATGATAGTGATCTCTTAAGGACACCTTGTTGATATCTCTAAATTCCACACAAGTGTATCTCCCCATTAATATTACTCATAGGTATAAGATTTGCCACCCATGAAGAATGTTTGAAGGGGAAAATAGTATTGGATTCAATAAGTTTTTTCCAATATTTCCTCATAAGGATCTCAATTTTTGGGTTGACTAGCCTTTTATTTTGCCTCACAGGTTTGGCATTCTCCTCCAATTCTATAGTATGTTTGGCCAACCTAGGGTCAAACGCTTTCAAGTCACGGTAGTCCCATGCAAAGATATTTTAAAAAATTATTGGCATAATGTTATAAAGGATGATGCTCTTTATTAATTTTTTGATTTCTTTCCTAACTTAAGTAACTCATATTTCAATATGACAACTTTCTCCTAGTGTTGCTTTTTGGTGGAGATGCTTACCTCATCCTTCCTCATCTAGTCATCCTCATCGAAGACACTCACCAATGTTCCCAAGACCTTAGGAAAATTATTTTTCCTTAGCTAGATAATCTAACCATAAGCCTAGAAAGTGGTCAACCTAAGACTCATGAACTTATTCCACCATAATACCTCATGGTTGTCACATCTCATGGTGAATTGAGACATTCTAAAACAAGTCACTAGTTGTCACTTTAAATGCAATAAGTCCATTGTCTAGTCATGTTATCAAACACAGTGGTTATCCTCACTCCTTATTTAAAATTATGTGAATGTCATTAGAGTTTTTTTAGCATGTATGAATTTATAAAATAGGTTTTTAAGTGTCTTTAACAATATAAAAGTGATATGGTGGAGATGATTGGATGATGTAGCTGATGAATCATGATGAACTCTTATTGTATATGCAAGATATGTGAGGTATGGTTTAACTCCAAGATTTTAAGAATGTTATGAAGGGTATGGGAGCTTAATTTAAGTCCTTAGTAGTTATTAAGGTCTCTTCATATTTATTAAAAGGAGACTAAATTTAAATCCCTTCTTGAATTCATGTGTATGGTCTAAAAAGGAAATATTTGACCTTAAATGTGCACCACTTGACCTTGAAAAGACACTAAACCATCATCCATTCCTTAAAGATAATTTAGGAACTTGATTAGGCCATATCCTAAAGTGTTTCATGCACTAATGACCCCTTTTCAAAAAATCTAACACCAAATTCCCACCAAATGGGCCCCACACATTCCAAAACATATCTCTTCAACCCCTCAATTCGTACCATGAGCTTTAATACATCACTCAACTCCTACTTTACATCATCCTACCTATCAATAATGTATTATGGTTTGAAACATGAGAAAATACAATGAATTTTTAGGTTTTAGGAGTTTCTTGAGTGGTACACATATGTTTAGTATATACTAGCTCAAGTGGAGACAAGGGTATGTAAGTAGAGTTCACTAATAAGATGTGTAAAATAAATCAATCTATTTTTATACTTGAAGATCTAAAAACCATTTCATCTTCCCAATCATGCTTATTGGCAGGCATGGAGAGCACTTCAAGTTTGTGTTCATTCTATATAGAGGAGAGTCAAATATGGTCCAAGATCTTAGATAGAGAAAGTAAACTTAGTCACCTTCCAATAAAGGGAATTAGTTTTAGGTTTGGTCCCTTGAGCTCTATGAACATTCATTAATAAGATAAGTGATCTGGTCACCACTCTCATTTACATAGGGAAAAAGAAGGAGGATGGTTTCATCAAATTTTTGGTCTATTTGATCTAAATGATGATTGTCCCTAGCTCTTCAAGTCTTGTAGATAATTTTCATGAACTCGTCAACATTGGGTTTTCATGTGTGGGATATAGAGGTGACAAGTTTCCAAGATTTTAGTGTTGATAGACTGTAGGTAGGTTTCATTGATGAAGATAAGTATCCCATGTACACATTTGAAGATGAATAGTATTTAGAGGTCTAATAATCACGTCTTGGTGATACTCATAACCTTTTACTCCAAATTTAATGATTAGATGGTATGAAACCTTCTAAAATGGTGCCCCTAAATGAATACTACCTACATGTTTGAGGTTCACCGGTAGTGTATTATATAATGGTGACTTTAAGGCTATCATAGCATAATGTAAACACAATATATAATATTTATGTCATGATAAAGGGTCCATATATCAAGGTTTTCAAACCTCACCATAGCCCCCATAGGCCTAGAAACTACCAATCTGCCCTCAAACACCTTCATAGTCCATTTAGTAGAAGTTAAGGTTAATTGGAAAATGTTAAGATTCTTTTGAAAGTCTTAGGTTTCATATTATGATTATATGTGCTTCATTAGTGGCCTCCAAGTGTTATTTTATATTACATATATGTATAGGGGTGTCCAATTTTCTTGTATACTATCTTGGGTGTAATTTCATGGTTCATTTCAACCCACAAAATTATCTCTACCATTTGGTTATTTTTACACTATCATTCCACTTTTGTTGTAAGCGCCACACTCTATTTTCAAACTCCATATCATCCTAGTGTCATAATACATAATAAATACATCCCCTATCCAATTCCAAGTCATGGGATCAAATCTTAGATCCTCCTTAATATTTTCAATAACCATCAGGTCATGAATAAATGGGACTATGTAGCTAGATACCCTTTAGAGAGAGTAATAGCCACCTACAAGTAGTCACATGGATCCAAATTAGTAAGTCCTTTAAGGTCACCATATAAAAATAATCCATAAACATAAAAAAAAGGATATGCATATAAAAATTACTATCTTATGTATATTTTTTGAAACACAATAGATTCATGGGGTCTCTTTTCTTGCTCAAAATCTTATTCTATAGGTTCATTACCATTCAAATATGCATGAATCAATACTCAGTGTTATTGATGGTTTGTATCCTTATTATAAGTGTGATATAGTATAGAAACATAAATGGAAAAATATTAAGACTAATGGAATTAATTAAAACATGGGTTCATCCTTACAAAAGCTAGAGAGGCCTGTAGGAGTGAATTCGGACTATGTAAATCTCACACAGTTAGTCAGGGCTGATTGTAATGTGAAAGTACCATTATAATGAGAGTATTAATGCCTAGAATATATTAAAGTAGAGTATAAAAGGGATAAAGACACATAAAAAATATTTAAATAACCATTTGGGGTACCCCTAATCCATAAATTTATCTAGTTGGGGTTTTAATACCAATACATGTAGGGTTATATGTGACTGAATATGCAGAAGTGTTGGCAAGATTCGAATAAATGATCCTTAAGGATATGATAAAGTTTGAAAAATGAATATTGGGATCTAACTATATCTCTATATCATCTAAAATAATATTTATTAGGTTTCTATTATAAACCACTTTAGTCTCACACATGGGATAATGTTGATCAAGACAAGACACAAGAGAGAAAGACTGTTGAGTGGTCTAAGTAGATTAAAACATATGCATAAGATGAAAAATATGTTGAGGAGGGTGTCATGGAAAAATGGGAATGATATATTAATGAATGAATGCACCTATATATGAATGAATACCCCAAGTACTAGTCTGAGTCTATGAGGTTTATGCCCTTCTCATCTAGATCTCAATAGCATGCCGCCACCTCATGACAAGTCCAGACCTCCAAATAAATTCAATGTAATTTACTATACATGGGAGGATGTTTCAAGCATTGGATGAAAAAATTTTAGGTATGGAAGTGTAATTATTTATCACATGATGTGTTTTATCCCTCTTCAAGCTTCATCTTCTTGAAGTAAGCCTGTCGAGCAACACCTTAAAACACTCACACCCTTCACCACAAAGGGACTCATGTCTAGGGATCTTAGGGAAAATTAAGTACCCATACAGAATCAAAATCCAAAAATTAATTAAAGGGATTGAGGGGCTCAATTTCATGATTGAACACTAAGAATTTAACTTGCTCAAATTTGTCAGTATAAATCTCGAGGCACACCTTCTAGTACTCCCATCTCCACACATGTTTTACAAGGGATCCTAAGATATTTAGGAGAGATGAATGGGTTAATGGGGTAAAGGTTCATGAAAATAAATTTTGGTTTAGATTTTCATACTATATGAACCATCATTAAGATGGTGGACCTCTAAAACCATTCTTAAACCCTGAATGGTATCTAATGATAGATGTATTCCTCTAAATGCATTCAGATGGAGTAGTTTGGATATGAAATGGTTTTAAAGGTTTTATCAATTATTTTAAGCACTCAAATGACCTATTTATTGTCATGTGTGGGTGTTACATTGTATACATCAATCCTAATAAAATTAGTTTAATATTGTAAGTAGGGGTTAGAAAATAATTTGCATAAACCATTATTTTTTGAATGGAAAAGGGGTCCTAAAGTCCCTAAATAATATTATGTTAATCATGCATAAGAGCCTTCATAACTAGTTACCCTTGAAAATATGACTATATGTCTAAGTTAGAGACACCATTATATATAACAAAAAGTAAATAAATTGATGATGCAAACATAGGTACTCTAATGGCCTTAAGAGGTGATATTCATGTCAAGGGAAGTGTATAGGTACCTAAAAACTCTAGGTGAAGGATAAAACACATAAACTCTCCACTTATGATTATTTATCCAACATCCTCATTGAGATAGTGCCACTTGGGAGATAGGTTAAAGAGGAAAATGAGACTAGAGTATAATTTAAATAGTCATAGAGAGTATCATCATGTTGTGTGAGAGGTGTAGGTCATTTTAGTTTTCAAGAGAAGTCCCATAGCTAGTCATTCTAGCCTAAAAGCACTGAGAAACTACTCATAATGAATTATTCTTACCTAACAAGCAACTTCACATGCTCAAATATATATATAAATTATATATGGGAGGTTGAGTAGTTAAATAGAGGTTATGGGAATTATCTATAAGCATTTAGTAAAATTGGTTCATAGGTTTAGTCCCTAACCTCTATGAACCATTACTAAGAGTCCTAAACACCCTTAAACCTTCCTAAAACCCTAATAAGGACTTGAATGGAGAGATTTAAGAGAAAATGAATCCAAATTAATGGTAACCACTTGACCAATAATTAGGTCATGTTTTACACTAAAAGGAGGCCATGCTCATAGTACTTAGTTGTAGGAATAATGTACAAACACCATCATAAACTATAAGTTTTTAGGGTTTTGAGTAGGAAATGAAGTGCAAAAATTTGTCAAATGTTTTGAATAATTGTATATTTTAGTATGAGGTTTTTTACATTCTAAAATCATGAAGTGTTTACCTACCTACCTTGAAGTGCCTCTACCAACCTTCACTAATTAGGAAGTTTGAAAAGCTAGTCAAGATGGCCTAATCATGCAAGAAGGATAAGTCTGAAAGTGTGATATGTTTGAAAGGTCTATATAATGATGTATAATATTAGTTAAGATGTGATTAAATCATAATAATGTATATTTAAGGTATGGTTAAACTATTATAGTCATCTAAATAGTGGATGGGCAAAATACTAGGCTACTAATTCATAAAGTCTGCTTAACCAATAACATGAAACTGCTAATGGGTGTAGAATACCACCATAGAATTAATGATCCATATTAGGACTTATTTAAATACCCCTTTAAGTGATAAATATCTATGACCATGGATATTATGATGAATTTGGGTGGTTTCTTTAATATAGTCAATCTATAGGTATGGGAAGCCACTTAATGCCTCATAAAAAGGGCTCAATAAAACCACTTTCAATGTTTAATAATTGATCAAGGAAGAGGGAATTAACTATAGGTAGCATATATGGACTCTCCACAAGTCCTAATTTACTAAAATTATACATAAATGTGTTATCAACCTAGATAACACCCTGATTGAAGGCTAATAGATTATTCTAAAATTCCTTGACACCTAGACTACTATTGGAATGATCTAAGGTGTGGGAAATTTGAACTTAGACCAAAACTCTAGTTTTGATGAGGCTATCTCCTCTGATGTATCACTTTTCTCCCTATTACTAAACACTATTGTACTTTTTAGGATCACAAGGGTTACAAGGATAACTAAAATGGAAATATAATCTATAGATGGTGACACACATATATTTATAGTTCATACACTCTATTAGAGATCCTAAATCATTGATAAGATAAACAAATTATTCAATCTACAACCCAAAATGACTCATATACATCATTATTTCATGTATAGATTTTATCAATTCATCAAATACTAATGGAAGTGATGTATTAGGCTTGATTAAAGGCACTAAGTAGTAACTTATATCTACTATTATCTAAACCAAATGACATAAAACATTGAAACATGACCTGCATAAGTTAGCTTATTAGTAACTAGGTGAGATCAAGACCTGAAAGGGAGAAAATAATACTACATGTTCAAATAAAATAACATAAACACATTATACTAGAGTAATAAAATATAAAAATAATCATTTTATTCATCTGAAGAGGTTACAAAGCTTAATCTTGGTATAGTTAGATCATACCCAAGAAAGGGATTTTGAAAATTATCTTGAAAGGCTAAATATATAGCCAAAATTTGAAAATATATATCCAATGTGGTTTATATTAGATAAGGATAAGTAACTTGGAGTTATCTTAATACAAATCCTTTTACAATTATAAACAATAGTTTTCATGAATTGTCTTCATGCTAAAATCTTTACATGGTCTCGTCCTTTGCATTGGGAAAGAAGGGTGGGCTCATATTTGAATTGTAAAAATACTTGAATGAATGCTACTCCAATATTTAATGATTAAATAAAATTTAATTTAGTTGAGGTTTAATATAATTCCTCTTTTTCATGAAAACTTTGAAAGATGTATGAAACTAACCAACTAGTCTACTCGAGCAATTTGCACTTCAAGACTAGTTAAGTCTACTTGAACTCCTCTTGTATGAAATGTCAGTTGAATATTGAGTTAAAAATTGAATATAAATATATAATTTGTTTGTAACTCCTTTTTAACTCTTTTATATTCATTAAATTCCAAATTCCCTTTTGATTATTTAATAAAATAGGCCTACTAGGCCAATTAAGCCTAGTAGACTACTTATTATACTTGGAATCCATTAGAACATGTAATAAAACCATGAAACATTAAAAAAATTTATATTATACCATTAAAAACTATTTTCACCATCAGATATGTGTTCTTGATGAATAAAATCTTACCACTTAATTCACCATGGTTGACTAGGTCAATCCTACCACATTTTTCTATAGACTAGCTATTCTAAAGGAGCTAGTAGAGGCACTTATAGGTAGATTTACCAAATGATGATTTTAGTATGAATAAAAATTATTAGGATTAAATATCAATGAATAATATTCTATTTAAACTACCTTATACATAATTATTCATGTATTTTATCTACAAAACTTGATTTATTCCCTGATCCGTATAGATCCATATAACAAATTTGCATTAATAGGATTATCTCTAAGTTTAATTAATTTTTTAATAGGTTTTAAGTTTATAAATGAGGTAAAGTAATTTAAGTATACCATTATAGTGAGCCTCATAGTGACCATTTTTGAGAAATGTTTTTATTACCAACGGTTAGGTATTGTTTTAAGGGTAGACTTATTTCCAATTGGATTACTTTACTTAACCTTATTAACAATGGTTAATGAAGTAAATTAATCAAAATTTAGACTTATTTACATGAATATTTATTATATATACCCCATCAACATCCATAAAAATATTGGGTTCCCATTCAAAAGGTATGAGAAGATAGCCATGTGAATAAATTTGCCTTTAGGGTTTTGCTCGTATTCTAGACTACTTATGCTCTTAGAAATTGTTCATAAATAAAATATCCTAAAACAGTCTCAATTTTTAATTAATTATAATTTCATAGGGTTCATAAAATAATTTTAAGAGATATTGTAAAAACTCTTCACATGGTGAATGATACGAGCTTTTGATCAGGTGGCCTGAAAGCGTGTCTAAAACTGTAGAGTTTTAATTTCCTCTTTAGAATAAAATTTACCCATCCATTACTTATAATTGCTTTAACACATCATCATGTTACTTTTAACATGTCATAACATCATTATTTAGGTTTCATATTACTTGATGATTCAAAAAATGCCTTTTGGAGCTATAAGCCTAATTACTTGATTTAGCCCTCAAGGGCATGGTTTGCATATGATTTAGAGTTTAAAATTTTTTAAATGTTTTATGAATATGTATTAAAATCATATCATTATTTTAAAACACTCAATTATATTTACAACCCTCAAGTACACATGTATGTACCCAAGGACACTGCCTGCTCCAATGGTGCTAGTGAATGGACATATAGAGGATTGTGTAAAACTAGTGGGAACTTCCACTAATTAAATTATCTTAAAAATGATAAATAATATTACATAGGTTATTATGACCATATATACCAAATTTCAAGTCTTAATTCCACCTATAGATGACAAAAATCTCAAAATGTCTCTTATGTATTGTCTGAGTATGCACTTGTCTATGTTTCTCTTATTTTCACCTTGACCCTAAACATGATTAATATTTTTTTAAATATAATTAAATTAATTTTGGAGTTATTTCATACCCTTTTACTATTTTCTTCAACCTGCATTTCTCTTGAACTAAGATTTTAGGCCTCTACATAGTAAACCTTCCATACACATGCCTGTAGGGTTTGACTATGTTGAAATATTAAAAGTTTAATCATGATTTATATGAATTATAAATTCATACCTTACTACATAAATATTCAATTCATTATCAAAATGCTAGATGTGTAACATTTTACTTCTCACTTCTCCATACTTAGAACATGACTGTTGTACTTATGATTGTAGGTGTAATTTTTTTGAGGTGTATGAATATATTTGGCTCTTGAAATGCTCACTTGACCCTTTGATTAATTCATATCTATTTTAAACTAGACATTGAAATTAGTTGATCCTTAAAGCATACTTGGATTACATGACACCATCTTGGACTATTAGTCTTGAACCCTCCTTATATGTGATTGTAGGTGTAAATTTGAGATGGAGACACTGTAGTTTACCTTGGAAACTATCTAATAGAATTTTTTGACTTCATTTAAGTCCACCTCTCATCATGGATACCCTAAAATATCATGAAACTTCTCAAGATGACTATTATCTCTTCTTTGGATCATAGACTTCACTTAATGTGGTTGATTATGTTTATACTTGTAGGTGCTTATATGAACAAGGAATAATGATAGAGGGTGTTTGAAACCTAAAATGGAGACAAGATTCTCATAGTCTATCACTTGATAATAAATATCTAAATATTACAATAAATTCTCTAAAATAAGGCTTGATTATGTATATACTTATAGGTGCTTATACAAACAAGGAATAATTATTGAGGGTGTTTTAAACCTAAAATGGTGAAAATATGATTAGAGTCTCTCACTTGACAATAAATATTTAAATATTAAAATAAATTCTCTTGAACAAGCTTAAAAACCTCAAAATTTTCATTAACACTATTACATGACAATAAGTTACCTTTAGGAATAGTTGTAACTTGCATTCTTCTTCCTAAACCCTTGAAAACCTTAATATTATGTGGAATTTTATCTCTCTCATACCTTATTATCACTTTTTAAACCCAAAAAACTTCTTTGAGTGTTATCCTTTAGGTCTCCTTCATAATCATATCTTGTCACCTTGACTACAACAGTGGTCTTGGGGCTATAGGTTTCATCTCAAGATGTATGACTATCACCAAAATTCACTAAGATATAACTAAAACCTCCTTTATTATTCATGATGATTATAATCATCATTAATTCCTTTAAGTACATAGCCCAATGTACCATAACACTTGTGAATAAACACTCCAAAAACCCTTGCTTGATTATATTTTATAGACCATCAAGGTTTTATATAGATGAAGGTTGTAGGTGATGATGATTGGAGAGATATAACAACAAAAAAGAAGTACGAATGATGAGAGAAAGTACCTCATCCAAGTTTCATGACCTAAAACCTCAATCATCACTTTCTTGAAAGTCTCAAATCCTGAAACCCTCCATTTGGCATTGTGACATCCTTCATGGTTGTAGTTTATCTATTGTATGTATTATAAACTTAATTTAGGCTTTGAGTAAGTTTGAAAACTAATTAAAATAAGTGTGAAGGTACTTTACTCGTACATGATACTTATATATTTACAATACCATTCTCTTAAGGGTTAAACCATAAAAACCTTCCTAACTCTATGGTATACCTAGATGGCTTTAGGCTGCCTTCACAGTTAGTTGTAGGTACATTTTAGTGTTCATTATCCCTATTTAAGGAATAAGTCCATCCATCTTGTGATCTATGTTGGGGTCACTCATTACCATTTTTATCTATGTATTTGGTGATCCAAACTAGCCTCTCTACACCTTGAAAGGTTCTTAATAGGGTAAAAACCCTTATTAGCTATATACAACCCTAGTACTAGCCTGTAGGTAAGTGTATTAAATTGACCATTTATTGATTATTGAATACTAGTAGCTTAATTTATGGTATTTATAGCTCATTCTATCATTACATATTTATATGAATATTTTTCACCATAGGAATTCACCATGACCCTCCTTGAAACATACTTTCTCTCTCACCCTTGATTGTGCATCACTTTTAGGATGGTTGTAGGTGGATGCATGATTAAGGCTTTTAGGTTTGCTTTGAAGCAATATAAGTGTATTTTTGATGACTACCTCTTATTAGATAAATGACATAAATTGGAATCTTATTAGGATTTATAAACCCTATATTGTTTTCTCATCTTCATGAATATCTTGATATCATATCTAATCATAAAAAAAGATGTGTATATGATTGTATTTTTTCCATTTGTATGGATTGGGTCAAAATTTAGGCCTTGGAGAGGTCATCAAACATGACCTAGATCATTTATTATCTTCCTTATATTCTTGATGAGGTAATTTTAATAGACCATAAATATGTTCTTCCTTTTATTCTTTGGCTTATGTTCTTCATGGAAAACATAACTATGTTCTTCTCTTGCTTTAGATGGTCATATGGAAATAGTGCCAAATCTCAATGTTTACATACCCTACTTCTCATCCAAGATAGTTTTTCACCTCTTTATTTCTCATGATCATAGATTTATTGATCTTACTAGACCTTCAAGAAGGTTTTTCTCAGTTTGACTCTTCATTATACCTTATGATCAATACTTGACTATGATGACTTATTGTAGGCTTCATCTTAACTATAGTTTGATGATTTGTTTAGACTATATCCTATTGTTCATGCTTATGCTAGTATTTTTTAAATACTTGACCCTCTTGATGATGAAGGCATGGAATGGATATGGGTGAAAGGGTGGTAGGGATGAAAGATGATGTAAATTCATTAAAGGAGGGTGGGAAAAGCACAAAACATAGTGAGAAGGTAGTGATAAGATAGTGATATGAGGGTGAGTGAGATGGAGGTGGAAAATAACATTGTGATCATGAAAAGGCCAAGGTAACGAGTTATATTAAAAAATGGACACATAATATCCACACCATATCAATTTATATGCCTTTGGACAAGGACCATAGGCTAGAAATGATACATAGGTTTTTGTCAAAACATTAAAGTATGAAAAAAATCTTAATTATGCTACACTGGCCTTTTGAGACACTTTGAGAGCAAAAATATGGGATAAGACATGAATATTTGGATAAATTATTGAGAATACCTATTTTCAAACATGATAACATGAATTAAAATGATGGATCAAAATAAAAAAACTTCAAAACTTTCTCTCCTCTAGACCATATAATCTCTCTTCAAGAGCATGCCAAATTGCAAGTTGTATTGCTTGTATTAATGAGATTTATTTTAACTTGACATGTGTGAATAATTATTTAAGGATGCAATATAATTAGGTTCCCACATTTTTTTTGAAAACTTGAATTTTCTTGAAATGTTACCCTCGTGAGGAGAACTTGAAAAAAACCAATTGCCTTCATAGATGCAGAACTATAGAAATTAGCTTGACTTCAAATGGATGACTCATGAGGGAGAAGAGAATAATTTAAAAACTAATTTACCAATAAATAATCCCTCTGATATCCCAAAAATTTATACATGTACCTTCTCTCTCTAATCCATACCATTATCAAATCGACAAGGTAGTCTCTATGTGTAAACTAGCTAATTATTTGGAGATGACCAGTTTTAGGATTGTACTACATCCAATTTCCTTGAAACTCTTATGGAAGTTTTGTCATGTCCTCATGCTCATATTTTATGATTTAGTGGTATGAAATTCCATATGGATCCATACTTTGCCTTATAAAATGAATGGAAAGAGTCTTTTCTTTGCCTTTTATGGAACTTTAGCTTATGAACCACCACTTAATTTGCATGTAAAGGAATTAAATGATTCTCTTATCATTTTAAAACAAATAATTAATCCTTTTACATTATTTTCGAAGTAAAATTAGCATGTGGGAGCCTTTTTGGATCCTTTTAGGCTTAAAATTGCATTTAAACACCTTTTTATGTCATCAAACTTTAGAATTAGGCTAATATCATGAATATGAATATATTTAAATGTCTTAAGAATGATTTTTTGACCTTTTACATATATATTAGTCATTAAATGACCAAAATTTTTACCTTTTTAACTAAAAATCACCTATTTCACCACCTTGTAGAGGCTGTTGATAGAATCTTGGAAAGTTTTAGATTATAGAGGTTGGTATTTAGTCTTGACAAGATAAATTACCAATATTTATATCAACTCACATGGGTTGACCAGCCTACTAGTCAAAATAAATCATTGAATTTCACATGAAAATTGTAAACTAAAGCATAACTTTGACTTTATGACTCTTTAGATGTCACACAGACTATTTTTGGATTTGTAACACCTCATTTGAATATGACAACAATAAGACTTAAGGGAAACAACTAAGCTAAAAATCAACGATAGCTAACCTAAGGAAATAAACAAACATGACAAACATAATGGAAGGGAAGTAGACTAATGCTTTTGATATTCACTTATTATAACAAAATAAACCTAGAATAACTAACTTGAAGTCAAAATTTTCCTCTAGGATCAAATGGAAAGTTGGATTGTCCACCATGGAATATTAAAACATATTTGTCATCTCTTAATATCTCTCTTCTATAGCTAAGATAAATTGGATGCTCATTACTTCTTGATGATGTAGCTAAGCCTTCTACTTCCATTCTTAGCTACATGGATTGAAGCTATGGATCTAATACCCAATAATCCTCTTGCCAAATTATTATTTGTTGAATTAATAATGCTAATTTTTCCTCACTCATAGGCTGATCTTGATTTGTCTCATTCTCATTCAATGATTGTATTGGAAAATCAATTGGTGTACTTGGATTGGTGTTTTCATTATGCTCCATTTGAGGTATTAACTTGTTAAGATTTTCAAATTCTTGATAGGTGTTCATACATGGATTCAATATGTCATTAATCTCTTTTTTATGAATAGATGCAACAATAATATTTACAAGACATTCCTTAGTATCCATATGGGGTGGAGACAGACTATCAAACTTTGAACAAAAGCCCTTAAAATCATCTCAAAAGTCCATTTCATCAAGGTCAACTAGAAATACATGGATTTAATTAGTATTCTTACCATTTGAAAGATGTTGATCACATATTTCAAACCTTATGATGTAGTCATATGAAAGTTCTTATTGGCTGCATTTGTTTCATCTTCATCTTTAGTAGAGAATTGCATCTCATTTATCCAATCAAGTTCTAACTCATCTTACCTTGGCATCTCTAGAATAACATTACCTTCTTGAAGATCTAAAACATTGGTGGAATCTTTAGATGAGTCATCAACCTACTATCACATTTCATCATATAAATATACCATCTTAAGATCTTCAATTTCACTCAAAAAATCATGGTACAACTACTTCCAATGATCATCAACCTCAGGAATAGTTTCCATCTCAATAATGGATCTATTCGAGTGCTCTTCATGGATTAATTCTATAGAAAGAGTTGTTTCAACTTGATCTTTATCATATACTTCAAGCTATTGATAAAACCCTTGGAACTCATCTTCATTGGCATCATGAAGTACTGAATCATACTTGCCCATGCCAAGTGGTATCCCAATCATGATATCTTCTTCTTGATAACTCAAATCAACTTCATTTTCAATCTCTTTAGCTGAATATTATTTACTTACATAAAAAAGGAGAGGTTCTTTATCCAATATTGGCATGGTGGACCACTAAAAATACTCAATAAGACGAGATAGATCTAATGGTGTTGTCGTAGGTGTTTGATTTTGCTCATGAGGCTGGTCAACCTAGACAATTATCACCTCCTCTCTTTGCATATTTCCTTAAATATATTTCCATGAGGGAAAGGGAGTGGTTTTTTTAAGAGGGAGGGGTTGGGGATAAATGAGTTCTTACTTGATTTTAGTAATAATTTTTGATTA
The DNA here is from genome assembly GCA_037957365.1 of Torreya grandis. Taxonomy (NCBI): domain Eukaryota; kingdom Viridiplantae; phylum Streptophyta; class Pinopsida; order Cupressales; family Taxaceae; genus Torreya; species Torreya grandis. Next base: position 444,961 of record JARHVA010006952.1, read on the forward strand.
TTACATTTGATTCCAAGTTGAAAACTTGGGTTCAAGAACTTCTTGTAATGAATACATCGCATCTTGAGGTATGATTGGGAAAATTTATTGATAAGATGAACTTGGAATCCATGGATATTGATATGGGGTATTTGTAGGTATTGTCTTTTGAAACTAATATTGGTTACCTAATTATTCTTGCTTATAGGCTAGTATTTATTCATAAATAATTTGATTTACCTTCTTCATCTCCTTCGTCTCATCATGAAAGTTTAGTGAGGTTTTGAAGAGTTGCTGTTCTTAGAATGGATATGGCTCATTTAGATGATGATGAAATGAATATGGTTCATACTATAACTATTAATCAGGATATGAATGGTAGAATTCTTCTCTATAGGTTACCATAGCCTATAAAACATATGAACATCAACTGAATTATGAACAAAATTTTCCTTTTACCTTTGAGATATAGACCATAGGAGTACTTAAGATTACTTCTAAAGACTAATATGATTACAAATATGTACTCCAAAATTTGCATTTTGTCCCACTAGGCATGCCATAACTATTAACAACCCAAATAATAACCTTCTTGAAGGCTGACATATTGCTCTAAATTTCTTTCACACTTGGAATAACATTGGAATGATCTAAGGTGTGGGACACCTGAACTTAGACTAAACCTCTAGTTTTGATGAGGCTATATCCTCTGATGTATCACTTTTCTCCCTATTACTAAAACCTACTATACTTTGTTGGATGAAAAGGGATAGAAGGATAACTAAAAGGGAAATCTAATCTACTGATGGTGATACACCTATATTATTATTTCATCCACTCTATTTGAGTTCCTAAATCACTGATAAGATAATAAAATGATTGAATCTACAGCCCCAAATGATTATTATGCATCAACATTTCATGTATTTTGATCAAAGTTTAAGGAAAATGATGTAATAGGCCTAATTCAAGGCACTAACTAGTTTTTTATATTAATTTTTAGCTCAACCAAGTGACATCAAACAATGAAACATAACCTGCATAAGTTAGGTTACTAGTAATTGGGTGAGATGAAGACCTGAAAGGAAGAAAATATTACCACATGTTTAGATAAGCTAACATAAACACATTATACCAAAGTAATGTAATCTAAAAAAAATCATTTTATTCATCTCAAAAGGTTACAAAGCTTAATCTTGGTAGAGTTAGATCATGCCCAAGACAGGGATCCTAAACATTGGCTTGAAAGTCTGAATATAAAGCTAAAATTTTAAAATCTATATGTAATGTGGCATATATAAGATAAGGATAATTCATTTAGAGTTAACTCAAGACAAAATCCTTTTACAATTATAAATAATACTTTCCAAGAATTGTCTTCATGTTGAAATATTTGCATGGTCTTCTGCTTTGCATTGGGAAAGAAGGTTAGGCCCATATTTTACTTGTAAAAATAATTTCATGAATGTTATGCCAATATTTGGTGGTTAAATCCACTTTAATTTAGTTAAAGTTGAATATAATTCCTCATTTTGCATGAAAACCTTGAAAGATGTATGAAATTAGACAACCAGTCTACTAGAGCAATTTGCACTTCAGGGCTAGTTAACTCTACTTGAACTCCTATTATATGAAATGAAACTTGAATATTGAGTTTATCATGGAATATAATAATATGAGTGGCATGGGAATATTTTTAAAATCTTTGATATCCATCCAATGTCAAATTCCCTTTTGATTATTTGATCAAAGAGGCCTACTAGGCCAATTAGGCCTAGTAGTCTACTTATTGCACTTGAACTCCATTATAACATGAAATAAAAACATGAGACCTAAAAAAAATTAATATTAAACCTTTAAAAACTTTTTACACCATGATATAGGTGTTCTTGATAAAGAAAATCTTGCCACTCAATCACCATGGTTGTCTAGGTCAATAATGCCTCATTTTTATGCAAATTAATTATTTTGAAAGAGTTGGTATAGGTAATTAAATGCATATTTATAAAAAATTAATGATTTAAATATGAATAAAAAGTCTCAATATTCAATATCCATGAATTATATTCCATGTAAATTGCCTTTTACCTCATTTTCATTCTTTTTTCTCTAGAAAACCTAATTTCCACCCTGATCCGTACAAATCTATGCAAAAAATTGACATTAATTGGATCATCTCAGAGTTTACTTTATTTTTAAAGATTTTTAATGTTTATCCAGGAGATTTTGATGGTAAAAAATCAACTTTTCTCAAACCTAGTCACTATGAGGGTTTGAGAGGGGTTTGGAATAAAACATTATTAACAATGGTTCATGAAGTACAGTCCTCAAATTATAATATTATTTAAATTAATATGTATTATATATACTTATTCAAAATCCTTGAAAATATTGGGTCCCATGCGAAATTTTTGAGAAGATAACCATGTGAATAAATTTGCTTGTAGGGTTTTGATTGCATTCTAGACTGCTTATGCTTTTAGTGATTGTTCATAAGCCAAATACCATCAACTAAACTTAATTTTTCATGAATTATAATTTAATATGGTCCCTAAAATAATGCTAATCTTTTTTTTCTAAATTATTTATGTGGTGAAAGATATGATCATTTGATCAAGTGGCCTAAAAGGGTGTCTAGAACTGTATAATTCAAATTTCCCCTTTAAAATAAAATTTAAGAATAAATTGATTTACATACTTTAAAAAATTATCATGGGATCTATAAAATGTCATAAAATCATTATGTAGGTTTCATCTTTCTTGATAAGTCAAAAAATGCCTTTTGGAGTTGTAGGCCTGATTATTTGATTTAGTCCTCAAGCACATGGTTTTCATATTAATTAGAGTTTATAAAATCTTTAAATGTATTATTAAGATTTATTAAAACCATAATATACTTTTCAAACACTCAATTTGAGTTCCAACCCTCTAGTACACCTGTATGCTCCCAAGAACATTGCATACTATAATGGTGCTAGTTAATGGACATGTAGGGGACTATGTAAAAATAGTGTGAAATTACACTTGTTAAATTATATTTATAATGATATAAAATATTACCCAAGTCATTATTACCATGTGTACCAAATTTCAAGTCTTAATTCCACTTGTAGATGCTAAAAAACTTAAAATTCTCTCAAAAATGTCTCTTATGCATTGTCTTAGTATGCACTTGACTATTTTTCTCTTATTTTCACCTTAGATTGAGACTAAAATGATTAATATGTTTTTAAAATATCATTAAACTCATTTTTTATTGTTTTCATACCCTTTAACCAACTTCTTCAGCCTTCATGTCTTCTTAACCAAGATTTTAGGCCTCTACATAGTCAACCTTCCATATACAGGCCTATAGGGTTTGAATGTGTTAACATATTCAAAGGTTTATAATGATTTATATGACTTATAAGTTTATAACTTACTACGTAAATATTCCATTCATGATCAAGAGGCTTATATGTACCATTATGCTTCTCACTTCTCCATACTTAGAACATGATCATTGTATGTATGGGTATAGGTGCAAGTTTTTTGAGGTGTATAACTATATTTGGATATTCAAACCCTCACTTGACCCTTTGATTAATTCAAATATTTGGAAATTGGACATTGACCTTAGTTGATCCTTGAAGCATACTTGGATAACAAGACACCATCATGGACTATTAGGCTTAAACACTCCTATGTTATTGTAGGTGTAAATTTGAGATGGAAACACTATAGTTTATCTTTAAAAGTATATAATAGCATGATTTTGATTCATTTAAGTCCACATATCACATTAGGTACCCTAAACTATCATGAAACTTATCTAGATGACCATTGTCTCTTCTATGGATCACAAACATGACTTAAGGTGCTTCATTATGTTTATACTTGTAGGTCCTTATAAAAACAAGGAATAATGTTTGAGCATTATTAAAACCTAAAATGATTCAAATATTGTTATATTCTCTCACTTGACAAAAAATATCTAAATCTTACAATAAATTTTCTTGAATAATCTTAGAAACCTAGAAACCTTCATTAACACTTTTACTTGACTATAGGTTACCTTTAAAAATCTTGATCATTGAGCTTGCATTATTCTTCCTAAACCCTTGAAAACCTAGATATTATGTTAAATTTTAGATATTTTATACATTAATATATCCTTATAAACCCAAAAATATTCTTGAAGTTTTCTCCTTTATGTGTCCCTCATCATCATGGCTTGTCACCTTGACTGCAATAGTGGTCCTAGGTTGTAGGTTTCATCTCAATATGTATTACTATCACTACACTTCACTAATATATAACTACAACCTCATTTATTATTATTTATGATGATAATAATCATTTATTACTTTAAAAACTTAGCTTAATGTGTAATATCAATTGTGAATAAACACTCCAACAACCCTTGCTTAACTGTATTTTATAGGCCAATAGGGTTTTATATCAATCAAGGCTATAGGTGATGATGCTTGGAGAGATCTGACAACAAACAAGAAGTGTTAATGACAAGAAAAATTCCCTCATCCAATTTTCATGATCTACAAATTCAATCATCTCTCTCTTGAAATTCTTAAATCTTGGAGCCCTCCATTTGGCGTTCTGACCTATTTGTTAGCTATAGCCTAGCTATTGTATGGACTATAACCTTGATTTAGGATTTGACTAGGTTTACATGATACTTATATATCCATAATACCATCCTCTTAATTTTTAAACCATGAAAACCTTTCTAACTCTATGGTACACCTAGTTGGCTATAGGTTGCCCTCATAGTTGGTTATAGGTACATTTTTTGTTCTTTATCCCTATTCAAGGATTAACTATATCCCTATTGTGATCTATGCTGGGGTCACTCATAACCATTTTTATCTATGCATTTGGTCATGAAAAATAGTATTTCTACACCTTGAAAGGTTCTTCATGGGGTTAAAAACCCTTATCTACTGTAGACAACCTTAGTACCAACCTATAGTTGAGTGTACTAAGCTGACCATTAACTAAGTTATTGAATACTTGTATCCTGCTTTATGGTCTTTATACCTCATTCTATCATTACATATTTATATGAAAATTTTTAACCATAGGACTTCACCATGACCCTCCTTGAAATAGACTTTCTCTCTCACCCTTGACTGTGCATCACTTTCAGGTTGGCTAAAATTGGATGCCTAATTAAGGCTTGTAGGTGTCTTATAAATCACTATAAGTCTAATTTTAATGAATACCTCTTATTGGATAAATGGCATAAATGGAAGCTTATTAGGATTGAGAAACCCTATATTTTTTGGTCATCTTAATGAATATCTTGATATCAGATCTAATCATCATAAGGGATGTGTATATGACTATATTTACAACATTTGTATGGACTGGGTTTGAATTTAGGCCTTAAATAGGTCATAAAAAATGAACTAGATCATTTATTATCTCCCTTGTATTAGTTATGAGGTCATTTATATATAACATAATGAATAAATTCTTCCTTTAATTTTTTGGCTTATGTTATTCATGGAAAAGATAATTGTGTTCTTCTCTTGTTGTAGGTGGTCATATGGAAATAGTGCCAAGTATCAATGTCTACATTACTTACTTCTCATCTAGGATAGTCTTTCACCTATTTATTCCTCATTATCATAGATTTATTTATCTCAATATACCTTCAAGAAGGTTTCTCTCACTTTGATTATTCATTATACCTTATGATCAAACTTGATTGTGGTGGCTTGTTTTTGGCTTCATCTTGACTATAGTTTGATGTTTTTCATGGCCTATATCCTATTTTTCATGAGTGTGGTTGTATTTTGTCAATCCTTGACCCTCTTACATATGAAATCATGGAATGGAGGTGGTTGAAATGGTGGTAGGGATGAAATATTATGGAAAGACATGAAAGGAGGGTGGGAAAAGCACAAAATATTAAGAGAAGGTAGTGATAAGATAGTGGTATAGGGGTGAGAAATAACATTATAAACATGATGAGGCTAAGGTGAGGATTTATATTAAAACCTAGACACATAATCCTGACACAATATCAACTTGGGCACCTTTGGACAAGTAGCATAGGTTGAAAATGAAACATAAGTTTTTTCAAAAACCTTAAAATATGAAAATTTTCCTTAAAGTATGTTAAACTAGCCTTTTGAGACACTTTGAGAGAACAAATATGGGATAATACATTAAATTTTGGATAAATTATTGATAAAACCTATTTAAAAACATGATAACATGACTAAAAACCATGATATGGATCAAAACAAGAAATCTTAAAAAATTTCTCTCCTCTAAACCATACAATCTCTATTCAAAGAGCATGCCAAACTACATATTACACTGCTTGTCTTTGTGAGATTTTGTTACCTTGACATGTGTGAATTATGAAATAATTATGCCATGATATTTTGTATTAGGTTCACAAAAATTTGTGAAAACTTGAATTTTCTTGGAAGGTTACCTTGGTGAGGAAAACTTGAAGAAAACTATTTCCCTTCATAGATGCAAAATACATAAACTAGCCTAGCTTAAAATTTATGATTAATGAGGGAGAAGAGACCAATTATAAACCACTTACTCCATCAGGAAATACTTTGAGTCTACTTTCTTTGCCAAAAATTTTAGACCTATACCTTCTCTCTCTAATGTATACCATCATCAAACCTGCAAGGTAGAATCTATGTGTAAACTAGCCAATTGTCTAGACATGACTAGTTTTGGGCTTTTATTGCATCCAATTGACATGAAATTATTATGGAATATTTATATTTTCCTCATAATTTTTCATTCTTCATCTTAAGGGATTCTGTATGGATCGATATTTTGCCTTATAAAATCAATGAAAAGAGCCTTTTCTTTACCTTTTATAGAACTTTAGCTTATGAACCACCACTTATTTCACATGGAAATGAATTCAAACAGTATTTAAACGTGTTAAAATAAATATTAATCCTTTTACATTTTTTTGGAAGTTAAAATTAGTAGTTGGATCCTTTATATACCCTTTCTATGCTTAAAATTGCATTTAAACATCCTTTTACGTCATGAAACTTTATACTTAGGCTAATGTCATTAATATAAATACATTTAAATTTATTAATAATTATTTTTTGACCTTTTACATCCATAATAGTTATTAAATTACCTAAATATTGACTTTTTAAACTAAAAATCACTTATTTGACCACCTTACAGAGGCAATTAACAGAATCCTAGAAAGTTTTAGATTATAGGGGTTGGCATTTGGCCTTGATAGGATAAATTACCAAAAAAACATTCCCAATAGTTCAATAAATGCACCTATCCACTCAACCAACTAATAGGGGAGTGAAGGAGACTATTATAACTATTTCATGATCTTTAAATCTTCTTAATGACCATATCTACACCAAAATTTCTCTCTCTCTCTCTCTCTCTCTCTCTCTCTCTCTCTGTATATATATATATATATATATATATATATATATATATATATATATATATATATATATATATATATATATTCATGTACTAAATCCTTTTGTCTCATACCTTAGATATGTGTAGAAGAGCTATACCATAATTGTATCTTACACCTTTAAATCAATAGATAAAAGAATATTTCATATTTATTTTTCAACAATAGTGTGTGTTATGATTGTTGATTTGCAAAAATGTATGGATTTCATCTTCTTTTGTAGGTCATCTCTTTCACATAGAGTTAGATTTTTATCTTATGTGGGTCATATTAAGTTTTGATAGGTTGTAGTTATGTTGAATAGTTTTGATTGGTAGTGTTTCATGTAGACCTCCATTATTACCAACCTTAGTGTAGGTTTTCATTTCAATTTCTCATCCTACCCCTTTTCATCCCAACATAAGTAGTTATTTGAAGAAGTGTTTATGTTGATTTATCAAGGGAGATATCCCCATAAACTAGATGTTTGGTTTAACTATAGGTAATCCACAACCTTTAGGCCAATATCATGTTAGTCCAAGATTCAAGAAAAATTGAACAAACTCCTTCAAAGGTTACAACTTGGGTTGTTAACACTACCATTATTAGATATAATGTCAGATGGGATGCCATAATGGCAAATGAGATGGTCTAAAATGAACATGGAAATCTAATTATCAGTGATCTAAGTTTAGGGGAGTGTCTTACACCCACTTAGTGAAGTATTTAGTATAAGTTAAATCATGCTTATGGCCATCGAAAATGGCAGGATTGATCTTTCTAATGAGGTCAAATACCCATAGTGAGAACATTCATGTTATTGTCAATGGTATGAGTTTCTTGGATGGAGCATGAATCATATTGGCATGATTTTGACACTTGACACACTTATTCACATATGCATCTGTGTCTACTTCCATCTTTGGATAATAATAACTAATACGTAATAATGTTTTGGATAATATTTTCTTGATGGTATTGGCTCAACACACTCCATGAACTTCCCTCAATGTTAGTCTAGATTTTATTGAAGGTAAATAATGAGGAAAAGTTACAACATATATTATACAATACAAGGTCAATCTATGTATGTTATAATGAGAGGCTTTGTGATTAAAGGGTTTTTATTTTTTACATGATAAATAATGGGGCATGGTTTGGTCTTTGAGATAGGCATATATTTATTATTACCAGGGAGAAATGGGATAAATAATATCATAAACCATCTTTATGGGTGATTATTTATGAGTTGGCACTAAGATATGCTCAACAAGAAATTGGTAATCCATTACTCTATCTATGATTTGGATCATGGAACCAATAGTGACCATAACATTAGTTATTTTATTATTGTCCTGAGGTATTCTTTCAAATTAGATGTTGGCAATCTACCAATTTATAATGTCAGCCATATATTTATATGGTACCAATTTATCATGCTTGATCTAGTACAAGTATGTGACTTGATTTATGATTAAATGAGAATCACCATACACTAGTAAATGTTGAATGTTCTAATGTACTTCTTGATGAAGCCTTGTAATGAGTGCTTCACACTTTGTCATGTTATTAGTACAAGGAAATACAATATAAAAAGACTTTGGAATTACATCCCCTTATGGCATAACAAATAATATTATGGACCTTGATCCATGAGAAATGAATGATCTATCAAAGTACATCTTCCACTATTCTAACTCAGGAGGTGTATTTGCTTCTTCACTACTCATAATATCCTCATCTAGAAATCCAAATGTAAGAGGTTGAGTGTCTTTAAGAGGTGATTTATCAAGATTATATGGCCTTGATTGTCATATTAAATTTAAAATCCACTTAATAATAGGATCCATTTTTGCATACAACCTTATAGAGCTGATTTGAAAAATAGATACTTGAGTGGATCTACGATGTAAATAACAATGGTCTTATTATTCAACATATAATGATGCAAGTTTTAGACCGAAAACACCATTGATAAACATGGCTTTTCAATAGGTTTATAGTTATGTTCATACATGACCAATGTTTAGATTAGATAATACATGGTATGCTCTTTTCCCTATTTATCATATTGTGCCAAAAGTTCCCCTAGGGCATTCTCAATTATGGATAGGTAAACAAGTAATCGATTATTTGGTATTGGTGTCAATAAAATAGGTGGTTTGGTAAGATATTATTTATGCCAATCAAATGATTTTTTAACACTCTTCATTCTAGGATAATTTAACACCTTTCTTCAGGAAGTGCATGAATAAATGACATTTTAAAACCAATTATGAGATGAAGTGTCTAATAGATTGATTTTTTACCTAGAAAATACATATTTTATTCAAGGTAGATGGTGGTGGAATTTCTATAATTACACAAAATTTAGCTGGGTTGACTTTAATACCTTTGAGATAAATAATAAATCCTAATAGTTTACCAAAAGTTATGCCAAATACACACTTCTTTGAAATTATCCTAATGTTTTACTCATATTGTCTCTCAAAGATTATTCATAGTATGGATAGATGATCACCACAAGCCTTTGATTTACCCATGATATCATTGATATAGTCCTTAATGATGTCATGCATCATCTCATGGAAAATCATTGTCATGTCTCTTTGATAAGTGGCCCCAATATTCTTAATCCTAGATGACATTACTTGATAAGAAAACATTTCCCATATGCTAGTGAACACTATTTTGTGATGATATTGTGGTGATATTTTAATATGATTATAATCTTAAAATCCATTCATTTAAGAAACAAATTCCCACATAGTGGTGAACACTATTTTGTGATGATCTTGTGGTGATATTTTAATATGATTATAACCTTAAAATCCATTCATTTAAGAAAACATTTCCCACATAGTGGTGAACAATATTTTTTGATTATCTTGAGGTGATATTCTAATATTATTATAACCTAAGAATATATTTATTAGATAGAGCATTTTATACCTAGTCATTGAATCAAAAATCATGTCAATATTAGGTAAAGGAAAGTTGTCTTTTAAATAGGATTTGTTGATCTCTTTAAAATTAGTGAAAATTTTGATACCTTATGGTTTATTACTTATACAATGTTTGAAACCCACTCTAAATAATTGATTATCCTGATGCATTTTATATCTAAGACTTTCTCCAACTCTTTCTTGACTAGCATAACAACACAAAGATGCATCTTATGTAATTTATATTTAATTCATTTGGCATCAAAATGTATAATGAGATGATGCACAACCAAGGCAAGGTGTAAACATGGTATGTACAAATAGGTCCATGGTAATATGTCATCAAATTCCATCAAAAACACTATAAAAACTTCACATTCTTCCTTAGTAATGAATTCACCTAGTTTAATTAACTTTACATCCTCTAAAGTCCCAATGTTCACGTCTAAAGTGTCATCCATGAAAAGTGTAGAACCATCACATAGTATAGTCGTTAAGGAATTGAACTAATTTATAATGGAAAAGTCCTTTAGGTGGCCAAGATTGTCTAATTATCCTAGGTAGGATGAATTAAAATATCTTAATGTTGGCATCATCCATGAAATAAATACCTCAAGGCACTCTTGAACAATATGTGTAAATGCTTATCACTTCCTAGTACCAATATTTGATCTATAACCAAGCTTTGGGATATAGCTCTCCTATGATTCATAGGAAGAGGGGTGAACATAACTATCTAATGGTCTAAGAAACCAATTTTCACCAAGAGACTTACCTTTTTATTTACTTTTTACTTGGTCAAAAGGCACCTCTAAGTGGTTTTCACTTTTAGACCTCAATTTTTGATATTGTTTTTCTTGGCTAAGTAAGTTAAACTACTCTTCAAAATAGGGAGAAAGATCCAACATAACAATAAATATTTACTTATGGTCTCCAAGAGGAATGTGAATCCTCAATTTGAAAAATTTGTAAATGGCCTCATTATTTTCAAACTCATTTAATGGCATTTTTGACTCTTGTTGGTCCCAATATATCAATTTTGGATGGTAAAGGGTAAAATGTGAAGGTTTATAAATAGGGCTAATTATGCAAATGGCATGGGGGTTAAACAAATTTATAGTGGTAAAGTCATCATAGATGCTATAATTAAACCTTGCATCACTGTCAATATCATCATCACTATTCATTGGTGTTAGACCACAAATAAGATATTCTAGGTCATCCTCAGGTAGTTTAAATACAATACCATGGGTTACCTTTTAATTAGTCATTAAGACTAGTTTGATCATGTATTATTTATGTATCCCTATGCCTCTACCTTCATAATATATGTGTTCCATAATATTGTTATGGATATGATACTTTATGATTTGATAACATTCATCTAACTCATTAATGTAGATCCAAGAGACATCTTTTGATAAGGGGTCATATTCTAGGCTAGAGGATGGACTGAAAATAATGGTCTTATTTAGCTGATATTTTCCTTTGGTTTCCCACTCCATATGAGTAGTTTTAGAATTATGTCTATTATAAAATTTAATATTTTTAGGCAATTTGGCAATATGGAATGCATTATGGCTACTTTATTTTCTTAAACCTTTTTAAATTAATATAAGTGGTTATAAATGTCTAGTGGAGGCATGGTTAAGGTAGAGGCTAAGTTGTCTGGGTTAATATAATTAGCCTCTATGCCTAATTTAATGGATTTTACTTTCTCAACTCTTTCTCCATCTAATTTGGTCTTAAGATTCATCGTGAATTGATAGTTGTAGATTTTATATTCAGCCTAAAGGTGTTTGCAATACTGATATGACTGGAGATCAATTGATATAGTCACTTCTATTATTCAATGTGTAAATTTTATACTCTAATGAAATTTAGAAGGTATAACACTGATTTCATTTATCCAAGTTTAGTCTAATACTAGATTGTACGATATTTTTAGGTCTAAAATGTGGCATAGAGTATCATGTGTCAATAGCCCAATGACCATTGGCAAGCTAATAGTAACTTGAGATTTCCATTATTCATTATCATATGCCTTGATAATGATGGTATCTAGCTGTAAGTTGGACACTATATATCTAAGATTACTAACCAAATTTAGAGACACAATGTTGAGAGCTAAAAAAATATCTATAAAGACATGTTTAATTCTATGGTTTGTTATACTGACCTCAATGTACAATGTGTTATTATGTAGAGGGCCCAAATAAGACATGCCATTTTTGTCAAGGTAAACAATTAGCTAGGGACCAAGTTTCCTACCATAGATTGGAATTTGCTTGGAGTGATGTCATCTAGCATAAGGGATTGATATAAATAATCATTCAAGATGTATTTTTAGATGGTAGATGTACATAGAAAATCCATGATGGATATGTACGCATGAATCTTCTTCAACTATTAAAAAATATCATAGGTCTTCCCATTATTTTTATCAATTGGTTTATTTATGATAGGTATGGAAGGATGATTAGGATCATTTGTAGTATTTAGATACATTCTTCTCATAGTGGCCCTATCTCATTTAGTTGTGATTACAAAATGTCAATCTATAACTTAGCTTTGGTAGTTGGATGGGTAGGTAATGAGGCTTGAAATGATGATTCATAGATGGTATGGAGCCTAGTTGTCAACATGATCCATATAAAAATCATCAATGTAATGATGTTGATAAGCATTTTTTGGTAGACATGCATCATTGGGTGAAGGTCTAGGTATGTTGGTAGTTGGCTAGGGATTTATAGAGATAATGGAAACATGACTACCTAAAATGTGTCCTACAACATTTATATTGGTATACATAAGGTAATTATGGCCTTCTTGGTTGGTTTGGTCTTTTTTACCTTAATTTTAAACATTTTATTATTATTAATATGGGTGGTGTTATTATTGATGATTTTGAGGTGGTGTTATCTATCATTACTATTACTACTATTGGTTATTATTATTGCTATTATGTTGGGAAAGTGGATTCTTGTAGATACCCAAATAATGATTGGTCATAGAATCATGGGTGTCTCTTTATATCTCTCCATTTCATAACATATTCTTAGTCAAATGCCTAAGTTGGATAAACTATATTATGAAATGTACTTTAAAATAATGGTACTCAAAAAATTTATTTTCCTTGTACCAATTAAGAAAAGGAATCCCTTTAGAAAATGGCTTAGGTATAGGCCAACTAATCATATTTTATTGAACTAATATTTGAAACAAAAATTTAATAGGCTCACCAAGATCACTAAATTATCAAGCTATGTGTGGTCTTATCCTTAGAAGAGGGGCTTGTAATTAGTTTTGATTTTGAGGTGGCTGGTTTTGTGGAGATCTTGGTTGAATGTATGAAGGTGGTTTCTAAATGGGTAGAGGTAAACAAATAGTAGATGTTTACACTATCTAAACATGACATGATTTAGTAAACTCATTACCAGAAAAAATATTATTGTGGTTGTAGGGTTTATGTCTCAAATTATTTTTGACTTGAGGTGGCACTAAATCTAGTATATTGAATGGGTTATAATTATGGCTTTGGCCTTGGTTATGGTTTTGGTTCTACCAGCCTTGATGTTAATTTTGGCTCTTATTAGAAGAGGATAGTTTGATTATCCCTTTTTTGACAAGGGATTTCTCAATTTGTATTCTTTTCTCTATAACCTCTTTAAATATATGATCATATTGTATCTCAAGATGATAATATATCTTGATATGTAATCTCCTTGTAAATATCATAGCCAACTATTTATTTGGTAGATTATGAGTAAAATGACTACTAATGCTCTCAAATAATGCAATTACATAGTGAAGCTTTTACCAATTTTCTATTTAGCTTGACCTATATCAATAATAATAATCTCATGCTCAAGATTATATGAAGAGTGGTGTACAAACTTATTTGAAAGATCATTGATGTTAGGTAAAAATTCTTTTGTAATTTCAACACCCATTCCAAGGCTTGTCCAACTAGACTCCTTGGAAAGAGTAAAAGTAAGTATATGCCATTATATGACACTGGATGGCATACAATAAAGAATTATTTCATTTTTTCTTTAGGGTCACATTTACATTTATATTTTTCAAATTTAGGTAGATTGTAGCTCAATGGAAATGGTATTTTCAAATTCTCGATGTTGAGTGGATAATATCATATTTCATTCAGTTTGAATTTATTTGTTTATTTTATAATATGTATAGATTGAATTACATTATTTATCTATTGAATGTATTGGGAAATAAAATTAGATGGAGTGACTTATTACTATGAAGGTTGCATGATCAAAGGTGGATTACCTTCATCAGGGTAGGCATATTATAGGATGTTGGTTGAATTATCTAGAAAACTAGGCATGCATATCTTTGCATTTGGTTTATAATATGGATATGGAATACACTTCTATTGAAACACATTCTACTTCAGATTGGCTACATAAGCTTGGCTAGTGAATTATGGCTAAGGTAATGACATTTATATATATGGTATGTGTCGGTATTATTTGGTTTGGGGGTGAACTTGCTACCTACTTGTTGAACCCTATTGTATATAAGGAATGCATTATTCAATACATCCCTAATTTTAGAGTAGTTTATAATTAGATCCTTTTTAAACATACAATACCCATTGGGTGAAAGTTAATTGCTTCCAAGCACCTAATACCTACTATACATAATGACCTTGCTATTAATTGAACAACTATTATTGGATAAATAATTGATGTCGAATAGGCACTTATTATTGGTTAGGAAATTAGATAGGGTTTGATATTTTTTGTTTTTGATCAATTGGCACTCTTTGACTAATAGAAGTATGTTATTGGTTAAGAAATGTTTGGGATTAATAAGGTATGTTGGTATGCATTTTTTATGCCAGGATATTCATTGTCACTTGTTGAGGTGGCATATTATTCTTTACTTATTTCCATGGTAAGTTGGTATATTATTGGTTCATTTCCCCTATTACACACTTGAGTAAGTAGTTGGTTGAGGAGTGGAGGTTTCTTTTTTATTTTAGGAAATAAGCATACTTATCCCATTTTGTTTCACTCCACTCATAGAATTGTTTCAAGGAATATGTTGTGTATTGACTAGTGGTAAACTAGACCCACTTTGGTTTAAATTAGAATGTTCTTGCATGTTATCTAATTTTTTTTGGATGAGGTATTATATTTGAGAATCAATCTCTTTCATTAAAATAGGGACATTATAAATGTTACCAACCAACGTGTTTTGGCTAAATGGGTCTAAATTTTGGCTCACATAGCCCAAAACATGCATTTATTACCCTCTTGATGGAGCTATCTCAATAAATGGAATGTTATAAATAGACTTTACATTAAGATTATG
This sequence comes from Torreya grandis, assembly GCA_037957365.1. NCBI lineage: Eukaryota > Viridiplantae > Streptophyta > Pinopsida > Cupressales > Taxaceae > Torreya > Torreya grandis. The sequence continues at coordinate 460,654 of JARHVA010006952.1, forward strand.
AGCTAGGTTAATATAGTTTTGGTATTCTTGATGTACATGTTTCATTTGTTAATTCATAGGGGCTTTATTTTTTACAAGCATATTTTGGTACATTGCTAGGAGTTATAATCAAACCACTTAGAGTTTTAGGTCGGATTTCTAGTGGAAAATTTGCTCCTAACACAATATCTCTAATAAACACTTCATATTTATTTTCTAAAAAGAAATGTTCAAACAAGTAAGGATCACAGTTTATTTGTGTTAGTATCGTAACACAGTAGTGTTATTGTTTTTGGCTTTGTTTAATGTTATGAATCATTTGAGTAAGATAATGTGTTTTTTACTCTAGATCTAGGGATGGATAATGAAGTTCAGTCACCAAATACTACACTAAAGGGTCTTACCTTTGTTAAACATATGTAATTTTATAATATAGATAGGGATTTATCTCATAATCTACATCATCTAGACTCTTGAAAAAAGGGTCATTGGTCACAGAGTTTTCATAGTCTAGATTATACATGGTCCTACTACATGTGTAATTAGGCATGTTCTGATCTATAGATAGGTCTCATTAGAAATAAAGGTTCTAAAGGTAAAAACCAAATGAGGTCTAAAAATAAAGAACCTTTAACTTTTTTAAAGAAATACAAAGGGTAAGACAACTAGAAGAGGCAAAAGTAGGATAGAAAAATTGAAACCACTTTAAAAAATGATACTAATTTAGCAAAAGGTGGTTATAATAAATATTAGAAGTGACACAAAATATCAAAATTCATCTATAGCTAAGGTACCAATTTTCCCAAAGGCACTTATAATCAGTGACAAAATTATCTAGGAAAAGTAAAAAAATCATGAACTAGGATCAAAATATTGCAACGATTTGCCTAAAGCTAGTTATAATAGTTAGAATAAAAACAAGGATATACTTAGAAACAAAGGATTACAAAAATAACTTGAAAATAAACTAGAATAATGCAATTATATTAGATGACACTCAATAATTGGCTCACTCAAAATCAATATTTGACTCACAAGTTAATATTAGAATAATATAACTAGGACACTTAGAATTTGGCATAACAAACTTCAAATGAGACACATGGAAATAAGATGTCCAAAATTAATCTAAAATAAGGTATAGGAATATAAATGATCATTATGTATAGGTAAGGGGATTTTTAGATCAAATAGAAAATCAACCCAAGTAACATAATCCAAACACAAAAGGTAGATAACCTAATCCTAAATTGATTGAGACTTTAACATAAACCTAATTAATTTTGGCTTAAAAATTATAAATGTTGAGTTTAGGATTTAATTTAAAATAATAAAATTTCCCAAGGTAAAAGGTCTAGGCTAAAATAGATAACATAACTGTGCATTTGGAACAAGAGAGATATAAAAAGGGTATTGAAATTGGTTTCAAAATCAGAAAGAGATTTGGAATAATTTAGGTAGTGTAACAAATATACTTCAAAAAAATTACATGAAATAGTTTTGGACTCAATAATATAAGGAAAATGTTGGAGATGAAATGGGTAGTGTAACAATGCCCTATTTAAACAAGTGACACACAAATGGTTTTGGAACAAAACTCTAATGCAAAAAATGTAACACAAAATAGATAGAGTAACACCTCTTAGGATAAATGGGTATGAAAATACCATGAAATTTTTGACTTATTTTTATGTTAAAATATAAACAAATAGTTTTATTCTAAAAATACACATGAAAATCCAATAAAATAGAAGTAACACTAATGGCTCATCTTATATTTAAAACTAAGATGGGTGTCCATAGCTTCTACCAAAGTTTCTACTAATATACCAATGCTTGTGATGAATTAAATTTTAATCCAAAAAAATAAATTACATGTGTATGTAGATTTTTTATTCCCCATTTGTCTCTCAATCATTGGTACATGGCATGAACTTAGAGGAAGGAACATTCAACATTTAGAAAGAAATTCTAGGGCAACTAGAGTTGACTAAAAATATATAAATATAAAATACACTAAATTGTTCCAAGTGTGGATAAAATAATTGGTAAATCATTTAAATTGGGTTCATACTTGCTAATTTACTATGTAAGGGTCTCTTCCTTTGCATAATGATTGTAGACATGTATTACTTAGTAGAGTCTGATGTTTAGCAATACTTGACCTAGGTTTTCAATAGGATCAAAGAGGCTAACCACTAATCCCCATATAAATCCCAATATCATGAGCCAAATTTATAAACCCCACTATGGAGAGGGGTTGGTATAATGTTGGGAGATGAAACCCTAGTTAAACCCACCCTAGAGAACTTGTGATGGAGAAACAAGTTCTCTCTGACAAACCAAATACATGAAAATAAATTGGGAAGACTTTAGAGGTTTTTTTGGGTTACCCAAGTCACTCATATCTTAGGGTGAGCAAAAAGAACATTATTTCCAATAAAAATAAATAAAAAAGGCAAAAAACTAAGGGATTTTAGTCACTTAAGTTCCCTAAAGGGGATAGGGGGAGATAATACATGTAATAGCTTTTAATTTTCCATAAATAAATAAATTTAACTATAAAATTTTAAATTTAAATCATAAATAAAAATAAAAACAAAATGGAAAATTTCCTATGAGCTCTAACTAAAATGTATGTTCTTTTTGATAGCACCAAATCAATAAGTGATTAAAAATTTGGCCCCTTGACCTTGTTTGCACTTGTATAAGCTTCAAAAACTAAAATATAAATGTGATTACATGGATTTTAATCACTAAATAAATTTGTTTGTGATATTTTAATAATTATTAAGCTTCTCTCTCTCCACCTTAGGTGGTAAAAAATGTTATGGACTTTTCTTTCCTAGAAGCAAAAAATCAAGTGAGCAAAGAATACTCCATTTTGAGATCTTGGGTTTGGGAAAAAAATAGAGAAAATACATAATTTAATAGGGTGAACCCATTTATTCCATAAAAACATGGACATAGGATCAAATTTGGTGAATTCACCCTTTATCAAGGTGAATTTGTTGTTCAGGTCAGGAAAGACCACTGAAATAAGATAGAAAATAAGAAAATAGAGTATAAGTTTACCTGGTGAAGTCATTGTTCAACAAGGTCAAAACTACCAATTTTATAGATCAAAGTTGTCATTTAGTAGGTCAAATTAACCATTATAAAGTTTCCATTTATACACAAATAAATATTTCAAACAAAAAGAAGACTGGTAAATTTATCACTACACTGGGTGAAGCCCTCAATAACTCAAGAAATAGAATGACAAATTTCAATGCTAAAAAACTAAAATTAAATAACTAAATGAATTTTATACTAAAACTAAGGTTAACATATCATTATCATTATCCAAATGGGATGCATAGTCCCACTAGGCATGCCATTATGTATGAATAATTTTTTTTTAGATTAATCCTTTGTTAGTCTAAATGACAAAAAGTGAAGCATACTAATACACTAGGACTAAAAAATCTTTCTTAAGAACTATGGAGAGTAAATCATAACTATCAAGATCATAAAATAGAGATAAAGACAATATAAATTTCTTACCTCATTTGTCTAATTTTATTCTTAGTTGTTGGTATATTTATGTTAGTGCTTGGGTAATGATGATTAGAGTCTTCTATAAATGCTCTTCCATGGTGGTATCATCTCTTCAATGGTCATTTTTGGCTTGGTGTAAGACTATCATAAATTAGGAATTATAACACTAATCTTAGAGGCTCCAATAAGGTATTCTAGTAGAATAACCTTACACACAAAAGACTCTTGGTAAATGGTTTGGGCACTTGTATTTATTACTTAAAGAACTAACTCTAACCCTATGGAGGTTAGAATAAATTCTAACTTTTTTTTAGTCTAAAATAGCTTAGGTTGAGTCAGGCTAACCCTAGGTTGGGTCAAATCACACATGTAATATTGACACCTTAGTTTTATATATTTTTGAGGCATGAAAACTCACCTTATATCTTGATGAGGTGTGACTCATAATTTTGGAATATTTATAAAATAATAAATCCCTTTATTAGTTCCTTTGACCTTTGAATTCATATTTGGCTAAAATTATTTTTTTGGTAAATGAAATTCACTAATTTTATTTGAAATTTTTGTTTAGGAAAGTTAATTAAGATTTTCAATGTTATTAATATTGATCAGTGTTTTTTAATTTTGGAGATTATTTTAAATGTTATGAATTAATATCTTGATAGGTTATTAATGTCAAATTACTAGGTTTTAGTTTGGATAGGGTTAAAATTAAACTAAGTTTTTGGTCTATATAGGGTAATACCCAAATAAGCTAGCCTTGTCATGTTTATGGGTAATTAAATTCATTACATGGAGGAATTTGTGTAATTCAAGTGATTTCTAAGCTTAAATTTTTTCATTTGTTAGAAATTTAACTGAACCCTAATTTATTCACTAAAGTGCTCAAAGTAAGTGTCTACAATTATGAATTCAGTGTTAAAAATATTAACTTCATATTTGATTGATTCTATTACATTTTTATCCTTACAATCTTCTTCAATGTACACATCACCCACTCCAAGTCCTTGTCTGATAGATGATTCCACATAGTGTTATTATTTGTAACTTATGTTAACTAATATAGATTTGATTTTGATATATAATAAAATTACTTTGCATGTAAAATATTTGGTATATTCATATATTCATGTGTGTGTGTGTGTGTGTGTGTGTGTGTGTGTGTGTGTGTGTGTGTGTGTGTGTGTGTGTGTGTGTGTGTGTGTGACTTTTGATTTTGTACCTAAACTAAGTTTTCTTGATGAGGTGGGTCTCATCTATAACCTATTTATTCATGACTTTGTTCATTATGAATTAGGATAATTTTTAAATAGTTAATGCAAGCAGTAGATTTTGAGGGTTATTTTATAGCTTTGATTATTATTTTATATTCTCTCATTTATTATTGCCTTAGATAATGTATAATAGTTTATCTTGATCATATGAATTTTTCATACACTACTCTAGAAGGTTATAAAGAACTATGTATTATTTTAACTAGTTTTGTGACTATTCTACAAGCTTTTCATCTTGTCCACTCACTTGAATGATCTCTATAAATTATTACTAGAAATGTATTTTGTAATAAAAATAATTGGGCCATTCTGAATTTCATTTTTCATTTGACTTAATGTTGTGTTTATTATATTTATTATGTTGCCCAAAATTATTACATTTCCATACTTAATTGATTACCATTTAAAATGAAGATTAATAAAAATAGAAATTTTATTCATATACAATGGTTAAAAGCTATTAATTTTATTCCTATTTAATTTTTAGAGTAATTTAAAGGTTTATTTGGTTAAATGGAAAAAAATCAAATTAATTTAATGTAATTTTCAAAGAAGAAAAATAACTTCCACTATCAATTTCATTTATATTAATATGCTTTTAGTTTTCTATGTTTTTAGATTGGCATGTATTTCATTAACACCACTCCACTATATTTGAGGTGATTTATGGAAATTTCAAACATATTTTTAGTGCTACACTATATGTTAAAATTATAACATAATAAAAAATGATTGGATTGTCAACTCTCAAGTCATGACATATTGACAAACATAATGCAAATCTAACAAACTAGAAAATGTTGCTATATTTTTATATTCATATGTATATGGTTGGGTATTTTAAATTTAAACACAAACACAATAATTAATCTCATGATTTTTTTTTAAAAGTTTGAAAATACCATTTTTAAATTTTTAGTGGCATTTGTTCGTAATCTAATACATTATAATTTTTTATTATTGAATGATTTTGGTTTCCTTAGTTTATTTAGGAGAAATCAAGAAAACCAATGACATACATAAAAGAGGCAAAGATATTAAGATTTAGGAGACTCTACCACACATAAAGATAATGTACTAATATTGAAGTGATATATATATATATATATATATATATATATATATATATATATATAAATATATATAATAGATAGATGATTTTGAGGAATACTAACATTAGTTGAGGCTAGTGATAACACACAAAATGACATAGGAATAAGATAGAGATAATACACAAAGAAGAAGAAATACAATACCAAATTTAGTTGTCATAGAGAAATAAATACATCATAGAAATTTAGATTTTTCCCATATTATTTATATCTCCTTTCTTATTCTTTAAACTTTCATTAAAAAAATTGGTAATCTAATTGAAACATTCTTTATATTTTACTTTTATATAATATCTATGATAATTTTTAATATTTATAAATAAATGGTAGTATTTATATATTTTTTCTTATTATTTAAACTTTTCCCATGTTTATTGAATTTTATTTTTTATTTCAAATGTCAATTATAATCTAATTAAAATATTGGTTTCTATTTTAGAATTTAAACTAAGTGAAATATTTATATAAATAATGGCAGTGATAAATCACTATGTGTGATCTACTTGTAGATCATGTCCTAAGTTTTAAATATATATTCAAATGACCTGACTCTTATATATCTTAAAAATTAGTTTTGTGGTTTCGTTTTTATCATAATCTGATTCATTATATACTTATGACATTTTACTACTCTAAAATATCAAATAATTTTTTTTAAATTGTCAATGAAATAAAATTTTATGTAATATCTAAATTTTGACATTTTTTATTTATGTTTTAATCAAAAATTTTCCCATCATCTTGATTATTATCTATATTCAAATGTAGTTTATTGGATTTTTTAAATGATAAAATGATTCTTTATATACTCAAAAAAAATGTCACTATAAAACATCAAATAATTTTTTTTAAGAAAATTGTAATGAAATTTTATGTAATATTCAACTTATGATATTTTATATTTATGTTTTGGTCAACTCTTAATTTTTTTTTTTCATAAGCATACTTATTTTATTTAATTGGGACATTTTTTTCACTTTTTGTTCTTACGTACAATATGCAAAAATATTTTTTATGAAAAATAATTATAATAAATTTATTTTCCATTTAATAATAAGTATTATTCCTATTTAAATTTTTACTCATAACATATAGTTTATAATTCATATTTATTGTTTCAAGCTATCTCTTAAATTTTTAACATTCAACTTAATATCCCCATCTCCTAATTACTTTAAGCTATGTCTTAAAAGTTAAACATTCAGCTTAATATCCTCATATCCTAATTCTTAATTGATCAAATTATTAGACTTATGTAGAATGGGTATGTTTTAATTATACAAAAGATAAAAAAATTATGAGGGTTGAGAAAGAAGTGATCATATTATGCCCATTATATATAATTCTAATTATTTTAACCTTTTAAGTTTTTGTTGTGTAAATCATATGTTTGATTAAAAGGTTGAGTAGTCTAAATAAGTGAAAAAATATGCAATAAATAACTGCCAACTTTTTGTAGATTTTGAATTATTTTGAATTTATAAAAATAATAATAAATAGATGCAAATAAAGACTTATATGGAAAACACTTGTTGTGTAAGGTCTAAGTGCTAAAAAATGAACTATGAATATTTTTGAGTGTCATCAACTAGATCCATGTGTTAGATCCTCTCTTGGATAGTAACACTACACTTAGAAAGTTTTACCAAGTGGCTCTTGTGTCTCGAAAATGATTATAGTGTCCTCTATGTAGAACTACTCCTAAATTTTGGGTGCACCTACACCTCTATTTCTAGGTTTTGTTCTTGTGCACATGGAGTTTAAAACTTTGTATTTTGCCTGTAATATCTAATTTATGATGTAAAACATAAACCATAATCCTCCTTACAAGTTAGTCATGAGATGAAAAGTGTGGTTGTTAGTTGGATAGGTTAAACATCCTCAACACATCACTATGAAGAGAGATGCCTACATACCAATACTCTGAAGAGAGATAAAGAATGATACAGTTATACCCACCTAAGTGTTTTTTCAAGTGGAAATAATGCTTTAATGATAGTGGTATTGAATGCCTTGAGTGTGCTTGAGATTGGAAAACTAGAAAATCTGAGCTTAAGGAAGTTGTAGATGGTAATATGTAGAAGTAGGGAAGAATAGGGATTAATAACATTATTTTTTATCAACTTGTTCTACGTTTGAATAGGTATTTTTCAAATAATTTGAATCTAGTGGATAGAGATCTAAAATTCATGTATTTATAGTGTTATGTAACTTGTGCAGATAATAAAGTATGCTTAGGTTGACCTTAGGAGGGTTTTACTTTTTAAAAATATATTTGTTTAGGAAAGATAGGGTAAAGGAAATTTGAATCATTTTGGGGACACTAATTCCACCTAGATCTAGTGTCCTTAATTTAAAACTAATGTCTATCTAGAGAGATAATAGGTAATAAGGGTTAAGATATAGAAATGAGGGTCTAAAACTATTTTTTAGCTAATTAAGGACACCTGTAATCTGTACAATGGTTAATAAAGTGTGATAATAGGCTCTAAGATAGGCATATGTATAAGTTAGGGATACGTTGTCTCAAGTATCACTCTTACCAATCAAATACTAATTTTATGTGATTAAATTCACCCCCTTTATGCTAGAAATTCAAAAAAATTGAACTAGCATAAAGGAAAAATGAGTGTACCTATACTTACCTAAGAAGTGAAGTTTGTGAAGATGAGTCTGAGTACATGAAGATGGGTCTACATATGTTAAACATGATATAAAGTATGACCTAACATGAAATGTGCATAAATTAGTCCTTACTTAAGAGATATCAAAATATAAAAGACTCTACTTGATAAAGAAGTAACCAAGTAAAGCTAAGTAAAGTGATGGGAAAGAGAAAAAGAATGAGTACACCTTATTGAGTATGTGAACCAATGAATAAACCTAGTGAAAACCTATGTGTGTGAATGTATACAGTGATAAAATCATTGAATATCTTGGACTAAGTTAATAACCTGCTCAATCCTCATGTGTGGGTGCCATAAAAACTCAATGTGGCTTTGACTCCATCATTTCCCACCCCTAATCAGTGGATCATGACCTTTGAATTCATGGATTGGACTAAAAGTGTGTCTAAACCTCTCACGTGGGTGGATTAAAAACTAAATTAGGTTATGAATCCATCATTTCCCACTCATATGTAGTAGATACATCTAAAACTAAACTATGAAAAGTGATGGAAATATCTAATTGGGTATATCTAACTTTGTATGTCAGCTTCATGGCAACTTGGGTAAATTATGTGGCTCTATGCCTACCAATATAGATGGATTAAGGCATGAAAATAGTGACAACCTAGAATATGATGTTAAGTATATACATTTTATAGAATGACATGGAGTTTTCCATTCTATCTAATCAACTTGTGTATAATTGAGCCTATGGAAACAATGTGTTGTACACATGCCCCTAATTTGATATCTAAGTATACTAATTTTGAACTAAGTTATAATAACTAATTATAATTATATGGAAAAAATATGGGTATGATCATTCCATGCATGATTCTCCCAATCTAAGCAACTGATATGAATCTGAGTCAACTAGTGTGAATCTAATCAAAATCTAAGCATAACTATAAAACTTATAGTTTTAACTATGAAAATGTGTATTGTACCTAGTGTACTATTCTACCCAATTTGGATAGTAGTTTCATGTGTTTATAGTGTCCCATTTAGGTGATAATGTTTATCTAGTCTAAAATTTTAGTCAGTGTACTAATTTTTAATTCCTTATTTTTTCCTATGTTTACATGTGTCTAATTTTTTGAAACTAAGCCAACGTACTAACAAATGTTCTATGAATGCAATATAAGAGCTTGATCTCTATGACAAATACATGTGAATACCCTCTATTTTGAGGGTATTTATTGAACCTATGTAAGAACTATCCTTAAAATAAATAACTCTATAAAATGTGTGTTAGCTAGAGCATATATGATAACTACATGATAATCCAATATATGTGTAAACATAACATCAAAATATAAGAGAATATGAGCATAAGTATGCAATATAAGATGCATATCATTTATATCATTGAATGAGGGTATCAGGATAGCTATAATCAATGTATGTAATAACAAATTTGATTAGCTACCTAGGGGGATGGGGTATGATGTCCATAACAACACCGAGGTAGGAAGGGTATATGTATGCGATCCCTCATGGTATTGAGAACTGGTGTGTGTAATAAGTTAAGACAAATTTCATAACCATGATGAACATAAGAAAGCATACATACAAATAACATGAAGCATGTAGAGTAGGCCAAGAGATATAAATACAAGGGACATGGGAACATGTCACTAAATATAAGAAAAGAAGACACACAAGGACATGTTCAAATGCCCACATACAAAAACAACAATCAAGTTGTCTTAGAGAAACATAAAAGGATATGTTTAAATTTTTGCATACACAATAAAGAAATCACATGTAAGGGACATGGGTTCATGTCCAAGGAATACATGAATAGAAGTGGCATAGAGCCAAATAAAAATGGCATATTAAAGTACCTTTGAATAAAATAAGCATATAAAATACAATGAATTCTAAATTAGGAAAGATAGAAATGAAAGCATGCATGAATGTAGTATAAATATATGTAAGAGATATGGTGTACTTGAGTCTAAATTAGTGATAGTCAGCAAAAAAAAAAGATTATGAGTAGAGATGATCAATATCATGATATAAAAATGCTGAAATCAGAATGTATAGAATGTAAAGATAGAACCTCATAATAGAAATTATGTATAATATGCCCCCAAGTGGGTGAATATATCAAATGAATAATCCTAAATCCTAAATCAGTATATATGCCCTTAGTGTGTAGATGATAACAAATCTAAATAAATGTAGTAAATATGAGTCTTGTAAACAATCTACAAACACTGATAAGAATAAGTGAAGCATGTATGTATGATAAAACTACTTATACTAAGATAGCTAACATATATAATGTCTATAAAATATAAGAAATTCAAACATATCAATGCATAAAATCTTTAATGTTTGTGTTTTCTAAGTAATATTTGAATGTTTTTGTGTTTTGGCCTATTTTTTTATTTTTGTAATTTCTTGATATGAGTTATGTACAAGAAAAAGAAGATAAACTATGTATAAGTAGCAAGAGAGAAGAAAGTATGTACAAGAGGGTGGGAATGAGTCTTGTAAACAATCTACAAATAGTGATAAGAATAAGTGAAGCATGTATGTATGATAAAATTGCTTATACTAAGATAGCTAACATATATAATGTCTAAAAAATATAAGAAATTGAAACATATCAATGCATAAAATCTTTAATGTTTGTGTTTTCTAAGGAATATTTGAATGTTTTTGTGTTTTGGCCTATTTTTTTATTTTTGTAATTTCTTGATATAAGTTATGTACAAGAAAGTGAAGATAAACTATGTATAAGTAGCAAGAGAGAAGAAAGTATGTACAAGAGGGTGGGAATGAGTCTTGTAAACAATTTACAAACACTGATAAGAATAAGTGAAGCATGTATGTATGATAAAATTGCTTATACTAAGATAGCTAACATATATAATGTCTATAAAATATAAGAAATTCAAACATATCAATGCATAAAATCTTTAATGTTTATGTTTTCTAAGTAATATTTGAATGTTTTTGTGTTTTGGCCTATTTTTTTATTTTTGTAATTTCTTGATATAAGTTATGTACAAGAAAATGAAGATAAACTATGTATAAGTAGCAAGAGAGAAGAAAGTATGTACAAGAGGGTGGGAACGAGTCTTGTAAACAATTTACAAACACTGATAAGAATAAGTGAAGCATGTATGTATGATAAAACTGCTTATACTAAGATAGCTAACATATATAATGTCTAGAAAATATAAGAAATTCAAACATATCAATGCATAAAATCTTTAATGTTTGTGTTTTCTAAGTAATATTTGAATGTTTTTGTGTTTTTGCCTATTTTTTTATTTTTGTAATTTATTGATATAAGTTATGTACAAGAAAATGAAGATAAACTATGTATAAGTAGCAAGAGAGAAGAAAGTATGTACAAGAGGGTGGGAACCATACTAGGAAATGAGTCTCATGGGAGACTATCACTATGATTTATATCAATATGGTAAATATTATTTTTCATGCTCTATGAAAGTGAAACTATGATCCCATAGTCTATTTTAGTAATTAATTGGTATCTGTATCTACCTATGTAGTGGTGCTAAAATTTTCTAGCATTGACTATGATGTCTTATTAACTATAGGGTATTAATAACCCATCTAGTAGAAGATGATATAAGTGACATATGTGCCCTATTATGAGAACCCTAAGAAATGAATAATATTGATCTTGACATAACCGAGTGGAGGAAGCTCTTATAGAATATTTGACATATATTTGATGTAGGGGTCTCTCTAAAAATGGTATCCATGGGAAAGTATGAGTACATGTCAATATTATATTAGTATACCTCACCTACACTATTTACTCTACTAAAATCTATGATGTATGCATATGAATTATACTATGATCTTTAATTGATAACTTGTTATATATGGTAATGGTGTTGGAATTTTAAATGGTGACTATGTTGTAACTGCTTGTGGGATAGGTAGAGGATACTCATATCAGAGACCCTCAACTTTGAACATCTAATTTGTGTGTATGTATTTGAGGCATATGTGCAATATATATGGGATAACTCATAGCTACTCTAACGATGACATACCTAATAATAGTTCAAATACTCCTACATTAGGTACTACTAGGAATTGAGTGGCTATATGTGTTCGTCCACCCTATAATAAAAGCATAATCTCCCCGATGGATCTCTAAACATGACCATTGAAACCACTAATGATTATATTTGTGGATAATATATCCTTTTTTATTACCCCAAATTCTAAAAAATTGTCATAGTACACATGATAATGCTTGACCTATTTACAACCATAACACTTTGGATAGGATAATGATCTATGTGTGATTGTATAAACAGGGTGTGTAAATATGTATCATCATAAACAATATCCTACTCTAAGAATGTGGTGAGTGGTCTAGGTGGAACTGTAGTATGTTACATGCTAGTAATGTTGTGAAATGGGTGTGCCTCCTCTATAATAGTATGATGTGAATTTGGTGGTGGATGTGTTTGATATGTTTAGTGAACACCTAATGTGTTCCATACCTCATTCATTGTGTGATTTAGAAATAAATCTGATATTATCTTAAATGTCTTAGATTCTATTTTATTGGATTTTAGTGCATATGTGGGTTTATCCACATCATTAATATTATCTTTAATCAAATCTTGTATCTTATGTTTTAGGATTATGCATATGTTTGTTGTATGGTTTGGTGCCTTGTGATACTCACATAATGCATTAGAATCATAGTTCTATGGAAGAGGCCATATCATATCAACCAATTTAATCAGAGGGATAGATATGACATTGCATTCCAAAATATATTGTAAAACATTTACTTATGACTCTATAGGGTTGGTAAAAATTTGGTTTTAAGGAGTAGATAAAATTAATTAAGGAGATGGATCAAAAGTTTCATTAATAGTGGATTTTTTTATCACTCTTACCCTCAGTGTCTTTACCTTGTATGGAGGCTTATTTAAAATCTCAATAGTTTATTTTTATCCATTGGTAAAATTTATTTTTCCCATTGATATATGTTTGACCTCTCTTTCTTTTATTGTGTGTCACAAATACGTGAATGTAGGAAACTTCTTAAACAAGAGAGATTCATGTAATGTTGTTAAAAGGATTTGTTAAAATATGTCCTAAATCTCTTTATCTACCATGGGGATAGTCAATTTTGTTAATATAGACTTGTATTGTAAGACATAGTCTATGATAGGCTTGTTTAAATTTTGTTTCAACTATACCACATGGGGGTATGATATGATATTATTCATATTGATGGATATGTTTGATAAAAACATGTTGGCCAAAGGATTGAATGTTGTGATAGATTGATTTGGTAAATCATACAAAAATTGTAAGCCATAATCCTTTAAACTACATGGAGACAACTTCAAGAGAAGACAATTATTGGACATGTATTCCAAACATGCTACATGAAAATCTCTTGGATGTTACTTTAGGTCACACTTTATATCATATAATTTAAGATTAGGTGCCATGAAACTAGATGGTAAGGGAGTTTTTACTATGTCATGTGCCAAAGTATATGTAAGAGAATATTAAAATCCAAGGCATGTGTTGGATTAGTATCTCCCTTCTTAAGATGTAACATCTTATCTTATAGAGTATAAATATCATGTGTAATGGATTGTACATATATAGAAGAGGAACTAACAACAAGATGTGTACTTGTCATTATAGTTATTTAAATTATAATTTTACATTATGCTAGCTGAGTTGGCCCCACTATAGGGGTAAGAACAATATTATCTCTGGGAGTTAAAGGTTGACCATTATTGTTTTATTCCAAATTTCTAATATGGATTGTATTAATTTTGCAGGATCAAGGAGATATTCGCAAATTCTATCTCTAAAGTTTTTAAATATCTCATCTCTATTGATAATCATGTCAACATTGTTAAGTGGAGGAAGAGTTTCCCAATTTTAATTTTGTATATAATCTTTTTATTGATTGTATACATAAATAGGGTGTGAAGGATGAATATATGAAGTTATGATAGGTACCTTTCCCATATTATAGGCTCAAATAATAGGAATCTAAATATGCTCTCTAGGATTACCACCTAATCTAGGACATCTTATCAATGGAAGAGAGATAGATTTTTTAGACTACACATAGTAAAAATATTGGAATAGAGATATTAAAAAAAATATATGAAATCTAAAAAATTTAAATTAGATAATGAAAATAGGAAAAATAAGGATACAAACGCTAAGAGTATCTAGGGTTAGAGTTATTGAATTAGGGTTATTTCCTAAAAAATTGAATTATATTTAAATAAATGAAAACCTAATGTGAGATTGATTTAATGAGATAGGTTATGTTAAGCCTAATTTTCATACCCTTACAATTTTTTAAAAATTATACTCCTATCTTCCATAGTGATGACCTAGTCAAAAAATCTAAAATTATAGTCAAGGACTTAAGTCAATTAGTAGTATTATGAATACACATGTTTTCATTTAAATATTATGTAATTATTTGTTTATGACTTCATATTTATATTTTAGTGGTTTTGAAAAGAATTAATAGTTAAAGGAATAAAATTAGCACACACATAAATACATATACATATTGAATGTTTGTTTTCAATCATGATATTTTAATGGATAGATTTGATTAGATTACATTCAATTAAAGTGATTACTATAGTGTTTTTAATTTTAAAATGCTAATTCTCACTATTGTCTTATCAAAATTGAAGGCATTATACAAATTTGTAATGATGTTTTTCATTTAGTTTCATTGAAAATTCAATTGCTTGTATGAATATTGGAATTATATGAGTTGTATCTTAAATGTAATTTGGTTTAACTTGAAACCTAAGCTATTATATTAAAGGATTATCAAATAATCCTAAGTGGTTGTAGGTTTTAATTTAAAATACTATTTCATGGTAAGTATTCAATGCAAAGTTGTGGACCTAACATGAATAATTTGAAATGGATATGGGGTGGTATTTAAATCCTAAACTATTGGAAATTAAAATATGTATATGAAATAAGAAATGCATCATGTCTATAAATCAATCTTAGCTTGGAGAAGATAGCGTATACTACATTTCTGATTATGGATAGGTTTGTTAAGTGGGAGCATGACCAATATGGGGATTCGATAAACCCTATTAGGGGATCAATTGTTATAGCACATCATGCTAGGAAGGGTTCTAAATCCTATAGTCTAACACAATCACAAAACAACCCTAATGGAGTCCTAAGGTTTGAAGCATTAACTTTATCTAATAATAATAAATTAAAATATAATCTGACACACACCAAAGCTTGTGGCACAAAGTGGGGGTTATAAATAATATAAAAAATGTATAGGTAACTTTAATTATAGTAAGTATGAGTAACACCCTAATACATAAAATATGAAATAAAGTATTATTCAATCCAAAACTTATGCTACTTCTATCTACTAAAAGAGGGGAGAATAAAGTTAGAATATACTTACCTAAATGTGAACCTATCAAGACTCAATCCCTCCATTGGCCAAAGATGCTTTACAAGAGGTTGTTGTGGTTTTTAAGGATCACTAAGAAAGGCCAAAGCATCTAAAATTTATCCACAAGACTAGATTCTCTAAATAAGAAACCTAATCTAAGTCTCCTCAAGTAGAATAGTGAAAGAGCAGATTGTGAAGAAGCATGAGTTAATAATAACTCTTGAATGTACACGTGAATAATGATTGAAATGATATTTTATATATAGTTAAATATTTACCTAAATATTTTCAAAAATTTAGGTTGTATAGGGTTGACCCAATTGACCAAGTGTGTTTGTAGGGAAAATTTACTAGGTCTGAGCTATGCTAGCCAAAGTGATAACAAGTTAAGTAAAAAATGCCCTTAATCTATAATGGGTCAACCCAGTTGACCTAGTATAGCTAACTGACCAAAATTAGTTTAAGACAAGAAAAAGAGGAATGGAAAGAGGAAAAGACT
Organism: Torreya grandis; assembly: GCA_037957365.1. Taxonomy (NCBI): domain Eukaryota; kingdom Viridiplantae; phylum Streptophyta; class Pinopsida; order Cupressales; family Taxaceae; genus Torreya; species Torreya grandis. The sequence continues at coordinate 477,168 of JARHVA010006952.1, forward strand.
AGAAAAATACTCAAGGGAGGAGAAGTAGCTTATGGAATGGTTTTGGGATCTAGTTGGATTGGTAATAATGTGGCAATAAGAGACAAGAATACTTAGAATCACCAAAATTCCACCCACCCCTTTCTAAATACACCCTTTAGGGCATACACTCAAAGAGATTGAGTTTCGATGGGTTCCTGCAAGATATAAAGCATCAATATTTGATAAAAATTGAAAATAGTGTGTGTATACATATGCCCCACTTGAATCTCATCATGTGTCACTAATGTGTAATAAGGGATGGTGCTTTGAGAAATAATATAGTAACACATAATGTTTATTCTAAAAAATAGTTGAATTATTTGAAAGAAAAAATAATTGAAAGTAAACGATTGAAAGGGAAACTAATCTAAAAAGTAAATAACTAAAAAGTAAATGCAACACATACCTTGACTTACCTTTATCATGGGATGGTTGTCTACTATGTTTTTAGTTTTGATTGTGTATGGCACATGCACTTTTTACAAACCTAATAATACAAAACTAAAGAGTAAAAACAAATAAACACAAGAAAATCCAAGATAACTAGTGCTATGAGGATGGGACATACTTGAGAAATTTGGTAATCTAGGGTGATAGGTGTTATGTTAGAACCAATGACCAAGTCAAATTATAAGATTAAATAAAGTAAATAAAAATCCAAGGCTAATAAAGACCGAAAAACTCAAACAAGCTATCCTTTAGTAAGAAAGGAAAACTCACCAAGTCAAACCAAAGATACATGTCAAATATGATGGAAAACAAAAACAAATAAATAGGAAAAAAACTAGACAAAATGGTAAAACAAAATTTATGATTAAGCATTAATAATCCACATCTCACTCAACAATGGAAAAAGTGACATAAAAGGGAAAACAACATTGTCAAGTGAGAAGTAACCAGCCAACCACATTCAACAATGGAAAAAGGTTAAAAACTTAGGTGTTTGTAATAGCAAGATAGAAAAATAATTATAAATGGTAAAAGTAAAGTAAAGTAAGTATATAAATGTAAAATCATAGTGTAAAGAAAGTAACAACCCATAGTTACTCAAACATGTTGTTTTTCTCTAAGGATAGACAAAACTAAAACAAAATAGTGATAACATGTTTTTAAGAGGTGAAGAATAAGGAATTAAATAAGAAGGTAAAATAAATTTGGAATCATAATTTGTTTATTAAGGGGGGAAAATGAAATGGGTGGAGGGGAGAATGAATTAAAAACCAAGGTAGAATAACTCTTTATCTAAGTCAATACACTCAAATTAGGTTTATCAAAATAAGAGGACTTCTGAGCTTACGAACTATGAAGATATTATCTTAGTGACACAAGTCTTAGGTCAATAAATGTATTATATAAATAATCCTATGAAGTATAAATTAATGAAAATTAAAATGGACCTACCTACCCCTAATGTGTTCCCCATTCTTTTAGACCCCTTACAGAGTTGTCGATCTATTCTGAAGATTGGGTACTTATTTGAGAAAGTAGGTAGCACCATCGAGTTATTTTTAAAATCCCCTATTCCAATCTACTATCCTACTACAACATAAGGTATCTTATCTCCATGTAAGGCCAACTATGGATTTTTAGATTCGATTAGAGATAGGAGATGTTCTTGAAATGACATATTTTAGTGTGAATTTGACTATTGAGATTTGAATGTTGTATTATAGATATCGTTGCCTTTTATTTTCAAATGATTTGGATTTTAAATTTATTGATGGATTTTTATATTCCTCCTTCATATGGATTTGGGATACCAAACATGGGTGCTAAAGATGGCTTTCATTTGAATACTTGAGACAAGGTTTCTAAGAGAAAGAACTTCAAAGAGCATGGGGTTTAAGAGTCTCATAAATCTAAGTGAAATAAAAGTTATATCTTGACTTAGATCTTTTATCCAATGTGGAGATGAAAGGAAGGGAAGATCAAGAGGAGTAACACATGGAAAATTTTAAATTTCTTTTTTATCACAAAAAATGTGACAAAGGGCCAAAAGGGATATAATGACAATAAAGTGTGATTACTTATCACAAGAATGATGGAAATGGAGGAAAACATGTTGACATAGATTGTTGTGTTGATTTAATCTAACCTAATAAGAAAAAGATAAAGTTTAGAATAAGGATCAAGAATATGAAAAGGTGGTAATTTTATGAGGAGATTTGGGTCCTATTCACAGTCTTACAAAGCAACTCATAAAATAGAAACCCATGAGGGTGTCGACAAATAAGAGAAAAGTAAAGTGAGGTAAGAGATGAAATAGTAATATTTTATGAAGGATGTCAGGTCCTATCTATAATCTTAAAAATCAAATCACAAAAGAAAAACCCAAGGGATACCAAAACAAAATTGCCAAATAACAACAATGAAAGAGAAAAATAGATAAAATATGGTGGTTTTGTGAGGAACATCAAGTCCTATCCGTAGTCTTATAAATCAATTCACAAAATAAAAACCCAAGGGTTGTTAAAAATAAGATAAAATACAATAATATAAAGAAGACTATGGTACAAAAGGAACCAAAAGACCAAAAAGGGAGGACTAAAGTTCTGTGAAAAAGAAGGAACTATTGTAGAGGGAGAGACCCATGCTTAAGTAATATACAAAAAATGCTAGATAGATATAGATAGAAAACATGACAAGAAGTAAATGTTTAGGCAAAGTAATTTTTAAGGAATCAAGCATTGGTGGGATCTTTGAAAACATGGCTTTCATTGGTTTGAATATGGTAGGTTCTTAGACCAAGAATACCTTTAACTAAATATGGGCCCCACCATTTTTTAGTGTATTTACCTTCTTTGTCATGGGTGTAGTATAATTTAAGGATAATGTCACCAAAATTAAAAGTATGAACTATAAAATGTTTGTTATGTTGTCTTGTGATGCAAGCCTTATATTTGTGGTTCTATTGCAATGTAGAAAGATAAGGTTTATTAAGTAGATTAAGGGCATGAAGTCGAGATTCACATAATTCTTCATCAAGAATAATGCCATGAAGAGATATATGAAGAGAGGGAAGATCACATTTTAAGGGAATAAATGACTTGGAACCATAGACTAGAGAAAATGGAGTTGCCCTAGTGGTAGTGCATATGCTAGTTTGATAGGCCCAAAGTGTAGAGTAAATATGAATATGCCAATCTATGTAGGTTTCATGAATTGTCTTTTGGAGAATTTTGTTGATAATTTTATTGGTGGCCTTAGTTTGACCATTAAATTGTAGATGATAAGGTGTGGAAAATTTATGGTTGATCTTGAATGTGTTACAAAGTTGTTTGACATGTTTGTTTTTGAAATTACCACCATTATCTGAAATGATGGTATGGGGAATGCAAAAACAAAAAATAATTTGGTTAATATTTTTTCTAAAATGGTAGGACCTATGACATTAATGAAGGGCATGAATTCTACCCACTTTGTAAATTATTCATTAGCGGTGATGATAAATACATGCCCATCTTAGGAGTGATGAAGTTTACTAATGAGATCAAATATCCATATTGAAAATGGACAAGGAGATTCAATAGTTTAAAGTTGAATAGGAGGTGAATGGATAAGATCATCATGAAGCTGACAAAGAATACACTTTTTAACGTATTTAATTACATCCTTTTCAAGATTAGGATAAAATTAAACCATAATTAGGCATTTGTGTGCTATAAAATATCTACTACAATGATCACTATAAATGCCCCCATGTGCTTCTTCAAGAAGAGGAGTAACCTCATCTTACATAACATTTTGGAGCAAGCTACCTGTAGTGTTGCAATAGTAAAGGATGTTGTGTTGAAATACATACTTGAAATATTGTTTGCAAATACGTGTCTTTTCATGAGAGTCTAAATAAAGAGGATAAGTTTAGTGTTCTAAGAAGTGTATGATGTTTTTATACCAAGGGCTTTGCCTAATTGGAATATCCTGAATATGACAACTAAAAAAATATGGTATTTGAATAGTAGATGGAGATTTTCTTATTTGTATAAGAAAATAAGGATCAGAAAGAACTTGATATCGATAAAATAGATAAGTTGAAGAGGCAAGAGAATCAGTAATGGAATTTTGATCTCTAAGAATAGGATCAATAGTAAAAGAGATAAAATCCTTAGCAAGAGTGGTTTCAATTTTATGATAGGTGATAAATATCTCACTTTTACATTGATAATCACCACTAACTTGATGTAAAATAAGATAAGAATCACCTAAAGCATGAAGGTATTAAATGTCTATGTCAAGAACATCTCTCATGCCTCAAAAAAGAGCTTCATACTTGGCCATATTATTGGTGACATAAAACATGAATTAAAATTCTAAAGGAATGATCTTGACAAGATGACTCATGAGAATGCAACCTACCCAACTCCTTGAAGGAATTTGGAACCATAAAAGTGAAGGGTCCAAGTATCATCATGCAAGTCAACATTTATTTTAGTGAGCTCCTTGATAACTACCTTTGGTTTTGTAGTACTAGAGGGAGTGGAAGATTCATCAAGATTATTGGCTTCAAGATTTGCAATAAAGATATGAAAATAATATTTAAGAGAGATATATTGATTAATACCTTCAATATGAAGGATGTTGTCATCTAGAAGGTCGTCTTGAAGGGAAAAAGTTACTAGAATGGGAGTTGCAATAAGTTGGTCAACTATGACTTGCCCTTTAATAACTTTTTAAGTGATGATGTGAAGATCAAATTCCATAAGGAGGACCATCCATTTTCCAATTATATCTCAAGGAAGAAAGGCTTTGGAGAAGAAATAAAGAAGGGGGGTTGGAATGAATAAGACATAAGTAGTTTGGTAAAGAATATAGTGACAAAGCTTTTTAGACATAAAATAGATAGTAAAAAATTCATGATTAATTTTGGTATAACGTGTTTCATAGTCAATGAGGCCTCAAGTAATGTAGTAGATAGAATACTCTCTTCACATATCATCTTGTTGGGAAAGCATTTCCCCAATTGAAATAGGTGTGGAAAAAGTATATAGAATCAAAGGTTTATTGTTGGAAGGAGGACAAAGTATGGGTGGATGAAGCAAAGACACTTTCATGTTATTAGAGGCTTTTAGACATGGATCCATGAATTATAAAATAGTACTTTTCTTGAGAAGGGAATATATGAAGTTAAGTTGATATTCCATTTCAAACACTAATTATCTAATTTACCCAAGCTTGCCTAAATAAATATGAATGTCAAGAATAGAATGAGGAATGGGCATGTTGACGATAACACTAATATTGGTAGGATCAATGTCAATTCCATGAAGAGAGACTAAGAATCCTATTTTTTTTATATATGTGACTCCAAAGACACATTTGTAAGGATTAATCTTAACTTTATATTTAAGGAGATGGTCAAAGATGATATCAAGATCAGAAAGGTGATTCTTATGATGTTTGGATTTAGAAATAAGATCAGTCACATAGGTTTGAACAATTATGTGAATGATATCATGAAAGATGTGAGTCATTAAACATTGATAAGTGGCTCTGACATTTTTAATGTCAAAGGGCATTTTAACATAGCAATAGGTGTCCTATTCCATTGTGAAACTAGTCTTATGTTGGTCTTCAAGAGCACTATGAATCTAATTATATCCCAAAAAACCATCTATAAGAGATAACATTTTGTAACCAATTGTTAAGTTAACAATGGAATCTATTGAAAGTAAAGAGAAGTTATCCTTGGGATAAGCAAGATTAAGATTGTGGAAATCAATACAAATGTGAATAATGATAGTGACTTTCTTCCAAAAGGGATCAATATTTGAAACCCATTCTAAATAATCCACTAGTTTAATAAATTTAGCATCGAGTAATTTGATGATTTATTTATGACATAAGGTTGAAACTTTATTAAAAAAATTTATTTTATTTTAACACTCAAGCTTGGCATCAGGATAAGTAAAGATATTATGCACCATAATACTAGGGTAAATGTCAGGCATGCTCTTGTGGGACCAAGCAAAAGCCTCATGATATTTGTTAAAGAATAAGCTAAAGTTATCATGTTCAGTAAGTGAAATCTCTCTAAAAACTATAATTGGTTGAGGAAAAGATAGGGTACCATATTTTATGCAAGTGGTTTCTTTGATAATCATGGAATTACCCTCTTGAAAATGGTATGGTGCATTACGTAAAGTTGAGATTGGATTTTTTTAGGATAAATGCTAGAAATGAAGTTATTGAAGAAAGGATTTTTAGTTTTGAAATTTCCAAGTTTATGATGCTACCTAGGAATACAAACAACCCTTGATTTTCCCTTAAATTAATTTTGAAAAATTCCTTCAACAAATATATGAGATTTTGAACAACATAGATATAAATTTTTATGTGATGATTTTGCTATGTTTTTAGATATATTTAAAGTTTATACAATCTTGACTATTAATCTCTCTATGCCAATTTATTTGGTTTTATAGCTTGAGTCATGTCATTTCCATTTTTCACCTTATATCATTTACAAATGTTTAACATAATATTTACATACTAGTAATATAATTTATGAATCATAGTTTGATGATGCAAGAAGCTAATCAATTTTTCTAAATCTCCACTTTTCACAACTCTCCTAGTAAGATTGTTACTAGCATTATGGAATAAATAGAATACTTTCAAATGAATCAGAAATATGCCTCAAGTTTTGATCATAAAAATTGATTTTTTTCCATCTAAAATCGTAGCATCTACATATGTGTTCTCTTCAAGGTTAGGATTATAGAGACATCATCCATCTTATCCCTTACTAATTTTATCATGATTTAAATTGATATTTCAATTTGTTTCAATAAGTAGAAGTCACATGAATAATTATTCCCTTAAGCATGAGATGAAGGTGAGTCCAATTTTTATATCCAAGCCTTACTCCATTATGAGCTATACAATCATGCTATACTCCCTGGTTACCTTCAATTTGTAAGGATTGTCTAGATGGAAACTAATTGTTATGAGTTTTATCTAACCAATGGATATAAGTTGTTGACTAGAATATAATTAATTTATGAAGAGATTCCAATTTTATTCTAATATAGACCATACTATTTTTCACATTTGTTCCAATAAACTAGGAATCATAACTATCTGTTGTAAGTATGAGAATTTAGTATATCCTCTGAGGTGTAAACCATACTAAGAGAAGAATTATGGGTACCAAAAATGGTAGGTTTATACTACTAAATGAATATCTTTCCATGGTGTATATTTTTAGTGAAACTAACAATATTGAGTTACCATATCTAGTTCCATGTGAGACATAAAGGATATTACTAGAATACATATCTTAGATAAATCTATGTAAAATACACCGATAGATATCATTATTGAGGTACACATAATTCAATATAATATAGGTGCCTCAAGAATGGTATCTATCATTGTATTTTACATAGATTTATCTAAGATATATATTCTAGTTAATTATGATGTATTTACTTCTACAATTTTATTATTATGATTATTTTTAAATGTGATGTGATAAAATTTATATATTACGTATAAATTAATTATAATTATCTATATATTATTTATTTATTAATGATCATATGTTTAATATTTTTTATTATAATTTATTTTTAAAATTTTATTATTATGATTATTTATAAATATATTATTATAATATATAGGTAAAAATATTAAAAAATTATTTATTATGATGTGGTAATATTTTTCATGATAATTTGTTTTTACAATTTTATTGTTATGATTATTTATAAATGACGTGGTCAAATATATATATTACCTACAAATTAGTTGTGATTATTTATATATTATTTATTTATTAACTATCATGTGTTGATATTTTTTATGATAATTTATTTTTTAAATTTTTTTATTATGATTATTTATAAATATATTATGGTAAAATCTATACATTATTTATAAATTAATTATACTTATCTATTATAAATATGATGTGGTAATATATATATATAAACTATAAATTAATTATGATTATGTGTATATTATCTATTTATGTATTATGATGTAATATTTTTTAACCAGTCAAATTGAAATCAATTTCATACTAAAAGTAATAAGGGAAGTTGTAAAAGAAAAACACAGAGAAAAAATGATCTTTAAAATATCAAATGTAAAAGGTTTATATTTTTTATTATTCTTTAATTATTATTTCTCTCTATTTACATTAGATTTTTATTTGGTTCTTTTCAAATGTATTTATATATATATATATATATATTTAAACCATCATGTTTGTTATTGTTTTATTCTTTTATTTAATCATGTCAATTATGATATAATTAAATTATTTTATTTTTTATTTTATAATGTCATATTTTAAATAATTGAATGGTTACATTCTCACACCATTATAGCTCTTAGACACCTCCCCAAAATGCCATTGTAAGAACACCTATTAGAGTAATAAATAATAATAAAATGGGAAATGTCTCCCAATTCATTAATTATACTAAAGATAAATACATGAGACTATCTCCATTATTATTATTACGTTATGAAAATCATGGAAGGTTTTACACATCCTACTTACATGCAATTGGTAAGTTTAAGGTCCTTAGGAACAATGGTCCACTATTTAATAACACCATGTGCCATTAAAAATGTATGTGGTCCTCAGGAAATTAGACCACCAACTAATATAAATGCACGAAAGGCCATCAAGAACCTTAGTTCCATGAACCATAGTCAATGTATAAATGATACTCAAGCCAAACCACCATATTTGGTTGGTGGGGAGGATGGTGTCATGAACTTGCATAACAGGTTCTCATCATGACGCACTAGTTGTGTTCTAAACTACTTATCCACCCCCATGCCATATCATATACACCAAATTATACACATAAGTGAAATCATAAAACCAACATGAACAAGTATCAAAATAACTTGAAGAAATAATGACCAATCATGTAAGTGCAAAATCAATAAAATGATACCAAGTGATCTTGACAATGAAATCAACTTCAGTAAAAATTTAATCAATGAATTCTATGATAGGCCTTTTTATATTATTTTTTAAGTAAAGAATAAAATAATGTTGGGATTTAAAATAGCACAAATAAAATCTTAGATATCATAGAATAATTTTGTAAAGGACACATAATAAAATCATAACTCAACATGATAACTATGTGGCTTCATAATCCACCCATGGGAGAAGGAACCAAATTTTCCACTACCAATTAGTCTACTAGACACATGAATAATACAACCTAGATTGAATATATACCACCATCTTCATCCCATTGCTATCAAGTGACATGACCAAAGGTATCAAGCATAATGGCCAAGGAGGATGCCTTTATCAACATTTTTCTTCACAAGTATATGATAAAAATATTTTACCATGGAGTTTTTTTTCATTCTTGGATACTATTCAAATCATTACCAAAAATTTAGACTATTTATTGATGACAACCACATTAAGAAGACCATAAACCATATTGTTTAGAGTGATTTTTATCTATCATTTTAATAAGTTAAGAAGATAATAATCATTCAAATTAAACTAAAAGTGTAAAATACCAATCATACATAAGAGGGCATGGGAAATTAATCCTTATACCATTTACACTATGTTTCAACATATTATGAGTACTGGTATCCTATTTAAGGTTGATTAATCATGCTATGGCAATTATAACTCCATTAACAATAATTTGAATAAGCTAATTATCTTCTGCATCATAGTCATAACTTGATTAAATTAAATAATTTGCAATGTTTTATGCATCAGATTATCTTAATTTCCTTATAATGTTCAAAGAATGGTTATAAGTAGATTATAAAATATCAACCATTCATAATATTCAATATGTGTGCCTCTTTATAAATTCATACTTCTGCATGATCCATATTCAAAACCCACCAAGATTTTATATGGTCATTGGAACATAGGATTTTCCAAAGTTAACATAAGGACTCCAATTTAGTACCTCCTCTAACTAGGTCCCATCTACATGTGAAAACATAGTATGTATGGATAGTGAGATGACGAGGTATCATATAAATACAAGGGTCACATTTATGATTGACATCCTCTAATTCATGTTAACACATTATGTTATTCTAGTGCCTAAGGTAGTGACAGGTTAAAGATATTAAGATTTAAACATGTTCTTTTCATGAAATAAACTAAAAATATAATCTTGACACATTTAAGGTTGATACCCCTTAGTTTTAAAATAATTTAACATTATTCATAACACCTCAAGGATACCACACACCTGGTCACCATTATGATAGATTCAAAGTTATCTATTGAATTATCTATTATCTTAATATGAATAAATTGGAAAATTTACTTTAGTGAATTCTATATGCTTCACACCTATGAATATACACTCATAATAATGTAAAAATCACCCATAATCAACCGATATGAGTAAGTATATTCTCATAAACAACCATGAGGTAATTAACAACATTGAGTTATCCTAATGAAGCATGTTTTTTACCTGAAAGGAAATAAGTATGAAAAATATACCTATTATATTCATCCCCAAAGAGATTTATATTATTTTTATCATATTACAACATAAAATTTGTTCATTGGGCAAGATATTATTTTTGTATTAGCATTTTTTGATACCATAATTCATTATTATGTTCTAAAGGACCCAAAGCAAAAAGATACTCTTATAAAATATTCACACAATCTAACACATGAAATCCATGTATCAAGGATTTCACACTTCTAAAATGAGAATTCATTATAGTCTTATCATAGTTGTAGGTTTTATTAAGAAAATTATATCTATGGTTCGAACATTACAAGCTAGTCTCAGATTTATAGTTTATTATTAACATGATAGCCTCATAGTGGAAGTATAACTACTATGACTAAGAACTATAATTAGGCACATAACATGTGTATACACACAAATAACTATAAAATTTACCATAAGATGGAAAACTATTATTTCTATTATAACAACACACCACAGGCATTCCGTACTCCTTAAAATAGAATAAGAGTTCTTGGGGGAAAATATAATTACAATAGAGGGTAAAAAATTGATTTATGAACCTAGCACTTGTTAGGATTTTAGTTTATATAATCTAAATATCAATAGGAAATTATGTACGTAGTGGACAATATCTCCTAGCTAAACAATATGTATAGAGAAGGCTTAATTCTAGATTACTCTCTCAAGCCTTTGTATTGTCTTGCATGTGAGACTTTCATTAGTGGAGTTTGTCTATGCTTCCTTATCTTTTGTTACATCAAATTTTAATAGAAAAATGTCCAATAGGGTTAAAAATTATGGTGTACACATATAATAATCGATAGAGCTCAAAGAGTTTAACTTGAGTTCCGATATCGTAGGTATCATGCCAAATTTTTATAGCCACATGAACATGACTACCAATATAAATGAAAAAATAAAGATCAAAGCATATGAATTTTTTACTTAAAAATTCATAAATGATAGGTTTTATATTTTATTGGAGATCTTCATTCACCATTATAATTCAATAGATCAAATTTCACATTGTGATCTTAATCGATACATTTAATATGGTTTAACTATCATCAAACATGGATTTATCCCCTATTGAAAAGGTTAGGATCATGTGGCCCTAAGGTCATTCTCATGTATAAAATCTCTATGGGAATGATCATTCCACTTATATTGATCACAAATAATTAGGCCTTAACCCCCAACACAATCAATTACCCAAGGCTCTACTCTATCTAGGTTCATGTTTCCACTATCAATCACCATGTTGATGGTCCTTAGCCCTTTGGCCACTCAATGACCTTATGATTAATTTATTAGTCCCTTGAGATATCAATTCCATAGGATCATTCCACATGGCATGATCATGGCATATTGATGAATCAAATGCCTTTAACTACTTGAAGGATGTTTATGGGCTTGAATGCTTAAGATAGAGCCATGTAGATCAATCATAGTTATTAAAAACTTAGATGGCTCATGTTTCTAGCTATTACATATAAATTTATGATCTCTTATGATAATTCAATGTGACATCATTATAAAAATTGACATTCAAGCATTCATAGGTCCTTGAAAATCCCCCCACTAACTCCCTATTGCTCATAACGATGTCATGTGGCATCATCATGGAAATAAATAAGTCAATGATTCTCCCAAAATTTTAATAGATGACTAAGGAAAAATATTGACTTGAAGATTATGATAGAAACATGTCTCACATTTACTAATGATCTCAAAGGCTCAAGTATTCAATTTTTTTATAAAGGGTTTAGCCATGAGGCCCATTTGAATGGAACATTACCACTTGGTGGGTCATTGGGATTTAATGAATAACTGAATAACTAAGTAATATCTATGAGATCCACAAAATATAAAAGTAATAGATTAAGGTAATGATGTGAAAATATTAATCCAAGGTTGTAGGTCATAGTGATTTAAGTGAAGAGTAGCAAATCCTCAAGGCAAAAGCAAAGGTGACTTGACTAGTACAACAAGACATCTCTTCAAAGATTGGTCAGTCCACAATAGATGAATAGTCTAGATAAAAACTCATATTAATTGTGTAAATGTAAATATAAAAATGGTCATGTAGTTGATGCATAGACTGAATCAATACACCAACCCTAAACAAAACTATAATTTATTTTGGTGAATTTTAATAGTAGAAGAGAAGGGGTAAAGTTTAACCCAGAATCATAAATTTTGAGTATACATAGACTGAGTGTTTTCTCAAATCTAATTGAACCATTCATCTAAATGCCAAGGGAAATAACACTTATTTAATTCATTTCATACACATCAAAGCATAATCAAATAATATTGACCATAGTGATATTTAAATGCACAACCATGGATACAACTTCTATTTAATAAGGACATAACAAGTTTATAAAGATCATTCTTGCATGTACATTCCTTTCACAAGATAATAAATCAAAATAAAATATTATTTCAATTAGTTTAATCTATAAGTTATGTAGTAATAAGTCAGACATTCACTTAAAGTAATTACATCATTCAAGGATCTTAATTCAAACAAAATTTATACACGATAATGTAAGCGCCCAATAAGGATTTAATGTTAAAATATGGGCCTATCACAAGAGGATATACAATCAAATTCATGAAATAAAATTATACTATAGATATAATGGTTATAAATATAACATACAACTAATAATATAAATAATTATTGTGGCTCACACCACAACCCACAATAGATAATTGACATACATATTCAAATTTTTCAGTGGAGAGAAAATAGTTCTTGGCTTATAAGTGGCCATAGTAAATCAATAGAAAAATAAGGATTGACCTCCCAATATTTTTTCCATTATTGAGTGAATACTCTAGGCATCCTTGAGCTTATGAATCCCATCTCTAAGCATTCTCACATCATGGTGTAAGGCAATTAATGAAGTATTAGGTTTAGTTATCTTGGGGTAAATAATATGGAATAATCACAAGGAAACATTCCAACCATATCATAATAAAAAATTGATCAAACTTGAATCAATTCCAACAAGCATACAAGAATAACATGATAAAACATAAAGAATTAGGAAAATAAGCCTCAGGCTAACCACTTATGGTTGACCATGTCAATCATGAGAGTGTTTAGGAATTATATAACCATGTCCAACATGATAGAGCCTAAAAAATCTTCCATCATGAAGATAATCCATCAATACACCATTAAATATCAAAAAACAATAAAATTTATTAGTCCAATGCAATCAAAATCTCTAAAATCAAAATCAAACATGGAAGAATGGCTCAATTCATAAATCCCAGAAAAGAGTAAGAGTTATGGGTGGTCAATGCATATCCATGGAAGGAAAATTAAATACAATGAGTATTATAATATTCCTTACTCCCAAATATAATAATTTAAACAATAATCACACAAATTTCATCCAATAAAACTTTATAATTGGAAGGCCATAACGATACCTACCATTCAACTTATATTTCTCTTGGGATTCAACCTCAATTTGTCTAGTACCTGAGGTTCTCATTATCTAAGATATTCTTTTTATTTCTTAATCCCCATTACCCAAGAGGCTAAAAATGTCCTTTTTTAAGATACATGCCTTCCTCAAATAAGACTTCTTCTCTCTTATCCACAACTAGTATGAGGGAGACAAGTGTCCCTTACATTATTGGATTAGACAACACCATTATTACTAGTCCATGAATTAATTAAATGGAAATTATTTTTCCATTACATAATGGAAAATGGTAGTTATTACATTCTTCTAAGATTTATTTAAAATATTCCTACCTTCCATATTAATCTAGGCAAGGAATAATTGCTAAATTATTTTAAGATATGCAACTATGAATTTTAGGCATTAATGTACTCTATCCCAATTAACTAAAAATGATAATACACTTCATGGTTATTATAACTTAAACATGAATTATAATCTAATTTTAACACACCAAGTCTAAGGAGAGTGTCAAATTGTATTCAAGGCATACAAGTAGGATAAGAAAAGCTTCAAAGTAAGTTACGCATCTGAGATAGGCTCACACATGATGTGAAAATTCATAGACTAGTCTTTGTTCCTTTCTTGTAAATTACCTATTCCTACAAAATGAATTCACCTATCAAATTCTTCTATCCTATTATCCCAAGCAATGGAATCAAACATGCCAAAATATTTAGTTAACCCAAATCTAATTATCATATTTAGGGATTCACAAAGACATGCAGTGAGATTAATATAACATATATAAAAAGTGAAAACTCAATGTTAGTATATGTAAATAACTCAAACATTATTAAACCATTAATCCATAATTTCCATAATCTATTTATGATTGCAAACAACACCACAATAGAAACATAACTATTAGATTAAGCATAATAACATTGTCTAGTAAGTAAAATATAAAATATTAATAATAAATATTTGTTATGGTATTTTGAGTTTATTAATATCAAAATGGATATATAACTTACCAATTAAATGTTTCAATTCTCTTATGTAAGCAACATGTCATCTTATTAGCAATGATCTTAGTATCAATATGTCATCACTCATTAATATTAATTAAAGTCACTAGCATCTCCATCCAGTGAATTAGAACAATCTCAGAGGTGCTTAAAAATATCCACATATATTATAAACACTAAAATTAAGATAATAGATCAATTTAAACTGAAATCTACATCTGAGTATAAAAATATGATATTTCTAGAAATGGGAAAATACTAAAAAAATAAATTTTGAAACACTCAAATGGTAATTTATGGCCTCAAAAAAGTTTTAAAAACATTAATAAATATATAGGATAGGTTATTTATAAATTAAAAAATCTAATATGGTCATTTTGGCACAAAAAGGACCTCAAATGGAGTTACAGATCAAAATTTATGGCCTCTATAAGTTTGGTCTCTACATCATTCTCCTCTAGGTGAAAACAACTCAGCTCCTATGAGTTGCTTGGATTAAAACCCTAAAATTGATTCTTGTCAATATTTTTTAGCTCCCATTTTGAAATTAAGGGTTGTATTCTTGTTGTATTATTTCCCATTTTACTAGATAAATGTTATACCATCCTTGCCTTGTGTACATTATCTTTTTATCCATAACATATTCTATCATTTATTTCTTATTCTTTGGTACATGTTTACTCCATATAATTCTTCATATTATTCCCCTTCATATTATTTTCAATGAAAATCATATAAATTAGAGGCATAAAATACTATAAATATATCATAATTCTAGGGCAAAATCATCACATAAACATTATCATTATTTTCTTCACAATTTTACATGGTATAATTTTATTATAATTTATCTTGTTGTATGTGCCTATCGGAAATATCTATTTTGTCATGTAACCCACCACTAAATATTCTACTTAAAATACCTTTGTCCTTCTTCTATAATTTAATACTATCTTATAATTATCATTAATTTCATTTATATTTATCCTCTCTTCTTCTTACAACTATTGTATATGTTCCACAAATGGTTCTACATCATCACTAACTCATTTAACAATTGGTAACTTCACCAAATCAAAAACACCCATAGGATGTCTCCCATAAATAATATAGAATGATGATATTCTTGTTGATATTCTCACTAAATTATTATATGCAAACTCAAATTATGGTAAATCCAAGTCACATTGCTTTGGCTTCTCATCAAATATGCATCTCAAGAATTTAACCAGGCTATTATTTAAAACTTATTTCTATTAATATATTTGTGGGTGGTATGCACTATTGAGCTTTAGCTTAGTTCATATCTTCTTCCATAAATTCTTATAAAAATATCTTAGAAATTTCATGTCCCTATCAAATATAATGTTTTTATAATACCATGCAATTAGATAGGGACAAAAAAATTCCTAGTCATTTTTGGAGGATTGTATGAAAGAATTTGGGAACTAGGGTACTATTCAGTAGTTCATACCACCCACAAACAAATGGATAGGAAAACATTTTAAATAAGATATTGAGAAATTTGTTGAGATGTATAGTTGGAGTGAAGCTCAAGAAATGGGAATTGGATATACCATAATATGCATTTTCATATAATAGTTTAGTGAATATATCAACAAGAAAATAATGATGTCATATTTTCTATGGGAAAAATCTTGATGATAAAAAACCATACTATCTAAGAAAAATTATCAATTGGTATAAACTAAAAAATTACCTGAAATCAAACTTATATATTGATTCTCACTAGATTAATAAAATATTTAAATAAAAATCAACTTAGAATTAAATTTTAAATAAATAATAATAAATTTAAATAAATCAAAATCTACATAAAGCTAATTGACCAATGAATTTTTAAAAAAAAAAAAAAAACCATTTTTAGTAACTTTCATCTTCTCATGATTTTTAAACCATTATTTTATAAGTTTTACATGAAACCTCAGATGGGCCTAAAAATATCCACATATCTTCTAACTAATAAAATTAACCCAATAGATAAATTTTGAGTGAGTTCATGTCTGAGTAAAAAAATAAACTATTTATAAAAATGTTAGAATCTTAAAAAAAAACTAAAATACATTTTTAGACCCTCAAATGGTCATGCATGACTTTTAAAATGTTTTTAAAATATCCTTAATTGGATAAGATGAGTTATGTATGGATTAAAATTTTCAAAATGGTTTTTTTGGCACAAATAAATCTCAAATGGAGTTACATATCAAAATTTATGGACTTCAAAACTGTAGACTCCATATCAATCTCTTACCTACAAATAGTCAAACAATTTTATTCTTATATCATTTTCTATTTAATTATTTTACAATGGGATTATAATTGTTTTAATAAGTAATAAGAATTAACATTTTTCCAAATCTAAACTGAATTATTTAATATTTTATTTACCAAATCTCAAAGCTCAGGCACACTAATACCTGATACACCCATAAAAACATTGATTGTGAATTGATCCAATTTTTTTCTTCAAAATGAGTATTATTATCCATGTTATGATAGAAATAAAGTTTAACCATTTATATATATATATATATATATATATATATATATATATATATATATATATATATATATATATAATCTATTTTTTTCATAGTTCTTTTGGTATTAAAATAAATGATAGATTATATTACAAGCTCTTCACTTTATTTTTCTCTAAAATATTTAATATAGGAGATTAAAATGACTACAAAGTCATTAAAATTTTATTTTAGGAAATAATAGATCAAAATTTAAAATATTGAGTTATAGGGGAAAAAAAATGAATCTAAGTAGTAAATAAATTTAATTGATTTTTATTTTCATGGCCACGTCCTAGCCAATTGTGCATGTTTTCATCCATTCAAATAGCCTTTGCTTTGTATAACTGGTTAATGAACTTTGCAATGACCCATAATTTATTTTATTCATTTTTATACCTAAATATGTTGATCACTTTATCCAAAGATCATTTAGATGAAAAATGGGAGAATAAATTTTATACATTATATCATGTGCACTGGAAAAGTTTGAATTTTTACAAATCTATTTTGTGCTTTGATGTTGTGGTTACCATCAAGAATATAAAAATGAACATCAATATCATTTAGTTCACTTTTTTTTATAAATTCATAGACAACACCTACTTTTTATTTTATAAATGGAATAAATATCACTCCAAGATGGGTGATCATAATATTCATTGCCATAAGGCTAAATAGTTTATCAATAGTGTCAATGTCTAGTGGTTGATAGTTAAAATTTAATAGTTCTTGATGGTAATGATCGATATAAATATTGAAATACTAATCATTAAAAAAAATAAAAATTAACCTCTTCTAATGTATAATTATCTAAATTATTAAAGGTATTCTTAAATTTCTACATCAGTATCCTTTCCTTTGAATATATATTTATTTGTTGATTTATTTGTATTTTTATTTACAATAATTTACTATATTGATTCCTATACATTGTGAAAAATTTAATATGTGAAATGTTTTTTTCAATTTTTTTTGCATATTCATTTAATTGACAAAACAGGATGTTAATGCATTATGATAAAGACTATAAATTATTTGAATAATACCATTATGGATGCTTTCACTATTTTTACCTTAATTTTATCATAATATATATATGTATTAATATTCAAAACATAAAAATTATGAATCCTTAATAAGTTTATATATATGAATCATATTACATTTATATATTTAAAAATTTAATTTTTTATCATTTTTATCTATCTGCTAAATTATCATAGTTAATACATCATCTTTTTTATATTCCATTCATAAAACTATTCAGTTACTGTAATTAATCTTATATTTAATGTAAAAGAACATCAAAACATTATGGTAATGTTCACAAACAAAACATTATGGTAATTATCATGATAATATATCTAAATAGGGGACCTCAAATACCATTTGAAGTAGTTGATATATCCTTAATAATATTTAATATTATTGAAGGGCATTTATCCCACAACATCCATAACATCTGCATACTTTTTTAGAGATATAAATAAATGACATAGGCATTACTTTTAAAAATATATTTATCTATGTTGATTGGATTAGCTATCATTAGTTCTATTGTACTTAGAGAATAATAAAAATAATTAAAAAAAAACTAATTAACGAGGTAAATTAACAATTAGAAATTTAAATATGTAAATTAAATAATTGTATTTATGAAATAAAAGTCTAAACAATATATCTAAATTTATTAATTAATAGTTGTGACATATTTTGAATTTTTTTTTTTAAAAGAAAAAGAAAAAATCAACTATTGTCCATTAGTTTTGTACTTAGATTGAAGTAAAAGAAAGAAAGATAGTTGTGAAAATGTGAAATAGAGAATGGTTTTTTGTTTATCACTTATTAAATGTTAATCCATTTTTTTTTTATATAATAATAAAATGAAACACATTGTAAATAATAAGTTTATTTTAATGAACAAGTGCATTATTAATATTTTAAAAGAAAAGGTTTTTTATAAAACATAATTTAGATAATAATTAATTTTATCAATTTGATAATATTTTAATGAAATAATAGTAGCTAGTTATAATATAATTGAAATCTATATACCTATTATGTAAAAAATTATTGTTCTCTTAAATGATCTAATATTTTTCAATTATTTTATATTTATATTTATATAATATTTTTTATAACACTATTTAGTTCTATATTTTTTATGACCACTAGGTTTTATTTTTTAATTATAATTAGAAAAATGACAGTGATATAATTTTTCATTAAAAAAAGTTTTTCTAAGAGAATATGTGGGTGATACTTATATTGTAGTGTTCACTATAATAGGGATTGATGAAAATAATATTTTAATATTAAATGTCTATATTTTTTAAGAATTTAAGTTATTTACAATATATGAACTTTTTAACTATATATACAATCTTACTTTTTTCTAATTTCATTGAAATAGTGGTTGTTAATTTTATTTAAAAATATTATTAAATGAAATATCAATATTTTATTATAATCACATTTATTTTAATATATTAATTAAATATATTTTTTACTCTATAATACTTAATGAAATATTAGCCATTATTTCTCCTAAACAAATTCTCATTATATGTTATATATTTTTATATAACATATAATAATTGTAATATGTTGATGAAAGTTATTTACGATTTTCTATTTTTCCTTAAACATTACATAAATAGTGGTTTTTACTTCTCAAAAAAATAATAGTATGAAAATAAACTATATAGATTTATAATCCACATTAATTGTAATATGATTATTGGTGCAATGCATTTAATATTTTCTCTTCTTAAATAAACTTTATTGAAATAATGGTCATTACCTTTCCTAAGAGCAATATCATTATATTAAATGCCAATAATTTTATATAATTCAAACTACTTATGGTAATTATTCTAGATAAATATATTATTTTATTCTATGGTGTGAATTTGTGATTGTAGGTTCCTTTTATTTTACCCCAATTTGTTTTTTCAAACCCTAATAACATAGAAAGTAGTGGAAACATTTATATCATAAGATATATAATTTAAGCATACATTTAAATGTAAAATACTTAAAATGGTAATAATGATTTTACAAGCCTTTTCTAAATATATTTACTAAAAAAAATGTATTAGTACATAGACTCTATTTATTATTTTACTATAACTATTAGTTTGGAGTGTAAATAAGACTAAAGCAAGTAGGTGATGCATCTAGTTTAGGAACTATATCTCTATTTTTGCAGGGTTATTTCCATCAGTATGGGATTGTATCGATTATCGATACTAACATAATATCATATTTATTGATGTATGTGGAAAATTGGGACTATTACCATATGTTCATATTTTTTATGACTATATTTTATGTATTTGATGTTAATATTTGACAATACATGAAAGTCAATAAATTAACCTCCTTCACCTTAAAAATTTAAGTGTGCTTATGAGGGAAAGAAACTTACTAAAATTATGAAAGTGAAATGGGTATGGTTTACTTGAATCACCCTCATTTTATGATTTTTTTTTTCTTATCTATATGATACTTGAAAGACATGAATTAAGACACACATAGTTATCCAATCTATTGTTATTTTAAAATTATGCTTATTCATTATATATACACATTTAATTGTTTTTATATTAATACTTGTCAATTTTTACTTTAAATTGGATTTAAAGTCTTCAAAATTTTATTGTGACTACTCTTATTGATAGATTCACAATTTGGGGAGAATATGGTAGATTTAATCAATGTGAAATTATGTATAAATGTGTACTAGATAGGTTTGAAGTCCCATTTTGAATGAGAAGTTGAATTGTTTATGTATGTGTCCAATTGGGTAGTTTATCATGCCACTGACACACTATGTTGATGGACTAACCCTAAGTAAAAAATTTAATCCCAAAAGTAACTATTGTTAAGAGAGGGTTGATTTTGACTAGATTGAGTTAGTATCCACTACTAGTACTAGCTAAAACTTATGGGAGAATATTTTATATAGGTGAATTTAATTGAAGGTATGGAGATGTCTATGTAGGATATCTAATATGTTTGAAATAGACCAATATGTTAAATTTTAGGTGTATAACAACATAATAAAAGTGTGAAATATAATATAGTATGGAATTATTATAAAATGTACTATTAGAAACATGTTTATGTGGTCATGTCATTCATAGTAAAAGTGTGTCAAGATTGTCATTTTAAAGTAATCAATAACAAATATTTGTATCTAAAAATTATATCCTTTGATTATATAAATGTAATTTAAAGATTAAAAAGATTAATTGTACTAAATTATGCACAAAACACTTTTTTCATATGAATACCCAATTATGCACATCAATCAGTAGCAAAATTTAAAACCACTATGTGTAGTCAATTTCCAAATATTAACAATTATAATATTAAATTATTTTTTAAAATCAATGTGAAAGGAATGTATACACCTATGTGATGTTGAAAACTATGCTTACATTTAAAATTTATTGGAGATGATACTTTCTTTTGAAGTATTGAAGAAATTTATCACATAGACCATTGGGGTAATTTTTATCCAAATTTTTGCAACTATGTAAGATCTTGGGTTAGGAAGATAACATGTCCCAGCACTAATTAATTTGGAGGGAATTCAACAATATAATAACTGAAATAAATATACATGTGTTGAATTTCTATGTCATCCTCGATTGGTGCAAGGCTTGCCATGTCCCTAGAAAATATTTATGAACTTGCATTGTTCCTATCACTTCAAATAAAGTGTGTGTAGGAATTCTATATCTTTGACCATACCCAAGATAATAAAGTTCATGTATGAATAGAAGCAAATAAATGGTTAACACCCACTAGGAGTCCTTCACATACACCCCAACACATGATCCCTCATCACATAATCCAAAAGGTGCACAAGTTAAAATACATGGATCCCCAAGTTATAAAATACTAATTAAATAAAAAGTAAAAGAACCGGTTACAAGTAATGTTACATGGATCTTGCATATGTACCCCATCACTGCATAAAAACATAATCTAAAAGCCACATGTTATGTTCTTTGAGAGACTCTCATGTGCACCTTAGTATGAGAAAAATTACAAACCAAGGTCATATGCATGGTTTGACACACATAAAATACACAAGAAAGGACATGCACAAGGACCTCTACTATACATACTGATGACATGGTAAACTAAAGGGTTAACCTACATAGTAATTGACAAGTAGTAGCAAAATATAATGGGGTAATTAAAGGTATTTGAGTAGAGGTTAAGGATTTATTAGGATAATTAAATATGTTAGAAACCACCAGACATCAGGATATGAGTACAAGCTACCCTCTGACCTTGTCAATGAAATATTTTTTTCTTCTATGCACATGTGTACCCTAATTAGATAAAATTAAAATACATGGTCATGATGTTACAAAGTAACTAAATACTATATCTAATGCCCCAAGTGATAAATTTATTGTAAAATAGACTTGTTTACTATAAAATTCTAGTTCTTCACTTGTAAAAGGGTTGACATTTTTTAGCAACCTTTTGCTACTAAAATCCACCCTCCAAGAGCACTTATATTAGATAAATATTGAAAACTAATGAGAATTAAGTTCACCTCCTTTCATTATTTTGATGATTTATGTCATTTATGTTTGTTGATCCTTGTTTGTGGGTGTTGTTTTCCCCTCTCACCATTGTCCATTCCCAATGCCTCCTCATTTAACTCAAAACTCAGTTGTATTTCATATTGTATGTACATTCAGGTCTATCTTGATATTGTCTTTAGAACATTTTTCATCCCTCTCAATGTTATAATTCATTCACATGCCTCCATATGAAATAATTATGCATTTTGAGTTCCCTTGGTAGAATATATTTGGATATGTCTTGTTTTCAAATGTTTGTAGTGTGTTTATGATAGTAGGATTACTCACTCTTTTTTCATCACATCACCTCTTTTACATTCATAATATCTTACCTTTTCCCTCCCCTTTTCCCTTAAAAGTTTAGGTCTAGGCTAGAAATAGAGTTAACTTTATTCTCTTTAGGTGTACATATTGGTCTTAAACTAGGTAAATTTAGAATATAAAGAATTTAGCCTACTCTAAAGGCTCATCCCAAGGAGTGTATAGGTATTATGCCTTGGGGGAATTCCCATTGTTGTGATTAGACAAATGATGCTTAAATGTGCATATAAGTGATAACACTCTCATGTTTAATGCCATAAAATATTATTCCCTACACAAGGCATTCATGCTCAGTGCTCCACTACAAAGCTCCCCCATATTATAGAGTATCTACTAGTGTACATTTTGAATGACATCAATTTTAAGGATGCCTGGTGGGACCAACATTTAGAGTATGAGCTAAGGAATTAGTGCTATCTTTCACTAAAAATTATAGAAATCACTCAATAACATAACCTAGTGACTCCAAACATATTTGGTCTATAAATTCCATCCCTATTTACATGTCAAGAGAGACAAGATCATCTACAAGAGGCATTGGTTTCCATTTTACTAAGCTTCTAGTGCCATCTAGAAGAAAGAGAGTTATAACATGTTTATCATCTGTTAGAAGGAGTAGTGCAAGATGGTTATCCCTTAGAGCATAGTTCACCTCTCCATTTAGAAGGTTCTCCATGCTTAGAAGTGGTATGTTCCCAATCCTACTCATAGTTGTACCAAACAATCAAGTGTTTTTTTCCTTTTAATGGAGGCAACCCATTAGTTCTTACATAGTACGATGACATTACAGTATCTTCCATAAATATTTTATCATATTTCATGAGTGAAATTAAACCTCCCATGTGGAACATATTAAAGATATCATGAATATCTACTTAGTGTACCATATCACTAAGGATAATTTTGAAATTAGGTTACTTGATTCATCATTTAAGGGAAAATCCATCCAATGATACTGAGGCTTGATACCAAATTCCATTCACAACTAGGATGATCTTGGTGAATGGTTACACAAGTAGTTTAAGATTGGAGTGATCACTTGTCCCTGATATAATAGCTCATGACTATAAAGTAAAATTCATATGAGATGATGGTCAACTTCAAATTTAGATTTTAGAGGGTTTGGGATAGAATTCCACCTTTGTGTAAGCCATCTCTAAAAACTACATTCTTATATTTTCTAAAATATTTTATTAGTGATATAACAGTAATGATTCAACCCATGGGAGGTAATAACCTCCTAGATGCCTATAAAGTTGTGTTACATGCAAAAAATATTTGATTTAAGTAGGAAATATTGCACTTATACCCCCTTATGCCTATATTCATAGATCTTCTTCCTAATAAAGCATCTATGCAACCTATGTTAGTGCCTATCCCTACCATGGTGAGCCTACCTACTTAATCTACCATCTCTTCCAATGAATTACATGAAGTAAAATGGCTACTACAAAGTTTTAGAAACAAATTTATTACTCCCAAAAGGTAGCAAGTGTATTATCTTAGATATCATTAACCCTTCACTTAGCAATACTAGTGAAATAAACCTCCTTCCTAAGGTGGTGCAAAAACACAAAATTAACTCACATATAATAGAGCACCTTATGCATAAAAGGTTGATGCTACCAGTACTTCTAGAGCCCTTGTCTAAATATAGAACATTCTAGTATAGTATTTTGAATGATGATTCCCATGTAACTAAATACATGATCAAGCTACATGCACAAATGTAGTCATGAACTAGGCACACATGGTGTAAATTTTGTCTCAATTGCAATAGAAAAAAAGTAGTGCATCCACATATGGGAGAAGTCTAGGAACCATCACAACTATAAGATGGGTCTACTTTCATCAATTGGCAAGAAAAGGATTTTAAATATGTAAATCAAGGTAGTGTACATAGTAGAAGAAGAACTCCAATTGATTTCAATATGAGATTATAGAGGAGAGATATAGAGTAAGCCATACTAACCATGGCCCCTTACCTTCTATGCCCTAGATCACTCATGTAGGCATGCAATTTAAGGTTACCATATGACTTTTGCACCTAAAAAATACTGTGTAGAAGGAGGGACTACCTAAAACTAGTGTAATGACACCAAAAGAGAAAATTCCCTCAAGGATACAACCGAAAGGATATCAAGTTCCCTTTAACATATTAAAGTAGATGAAGAATATTAATGTCAATGTAACTATGTGGGATGTAATCACTATTTCATCTAAATATAATTTATTATAGGATGCATTGAAAGGTTTTCGAGAATATAAGGCATCCAAACCATCTCCCACCACCTCTATGAGTTCATGTCAACCAAAAATAAAAAAAGCGTAAGTGTGTAGTGGTAATAAATACCTCCATTTATTATCTCTTTAATCATTGACCAACATATATTACATTGCTACATGATCGATTTAGGTGTTAATAACTCGATGATGCCTAAAAAGATCATGAAGATACTAGGAATTGCATATTCACCCATTTCAAAAGGATTGGTCCATCTTGATGATATGATAGTCAAATATGTAGGGGTCATCAAAGATTTAAATATTATACTACATGCATTCCCAAGCCTCACCTTTTAATAGGATATCATAGTCATTGACTTACCTCCCTAGTTCACCATTTACCTCTCTTGAGACTTGATGGAAAATATGGTAGGTATTTATCTTCAAATTGGTCACATATGTTATTAAGAACCAAATATGGGACAAAATTGACCATAAGGATAGAGCTTATTTTTAAAATCCATGTTGAGCCATATTCTCTCAACCTAATTGAGAAAATTTGTGCAATGTTTGATCAAGAGGAAAATTTGATTCTACATGAAGCTATGACACCAATTGAGGAGATCCCAAATGACTTGATAGATGAATGGGTACATGAACATTCCTAGTATGACCCATATGATAATTAATAGATAAGGCTAGGCACATATTGTATCATGGAGGAGGATAATGTGCTTCCTAAAATCATAAAGGTAAATGAAAATCCTAAAGGTATATGGAAATTATATGTTGATGGCTCATAATGTAAGGATGGCATAGGAGCCAATGTCATGTTGGTCTCACCCCATAAGGATAAATACTTTCATGCCTTTAGACTACAATTCACTTGAATAAATAATGATATCAAGTATGAGGCATTAATCTAAGGCCTTTAACTTGCATAGAAGAAAGGAATCAAGGTGATATAGGAATTAAGTGATGATGAACTAGTTTTAAACTAGGTTAGAGTGCAGAGAATGACCAAGAATGGCTTGATAAAAGCCTATAAGCATAAAGTGTGGGATATGATTGAAGGATTTTATGCATTCAAGATTATTACCATACCAAGAATGTAGATGTAGATTTAAATAGGATTGTTCTTGTAGGTGCATAATATGACATCCCACATAATATAATGGAGGACTCTGAGCAACTCTTCAAACTCATGGCTAGACCAATAATTATTGAAAATATAGAGAATTGGTAAATATTCAAGAAAGATAAGAAAATCATTAGGTTAATACAAGAATAAGAAGAGTTTTGTACCTTTAACCAAGCACAACTATGAGCCCAATATGAAGATAAATTCATCTAATTAAATGGAAATAAATTACTAAAAGGGATAGTCACCCTAGAAATCATCTTCAATTTAGATGAAAAAAATCAAAGGAGAAGTTACACCATGATTACAAAGGGGGAATCTCTATGAATATAATTATTTAAAAATGGAAGACTCTAAAATATGATGGGCTATGTTCCCCACTAAAAATCAAGAGATTTATTCAACTCAATAAGAGATATGATGCCATCTTCACATGGATATATAATGATCCTAAAATTTTTGATCTTGGCTTAGTGCAGCACATAATTAAACTCCATCTTGATGCACAACTTGTGTGCCAAAAATAGAGGCTTATCAATCTAAAGGTCAAGCCATTGATGCACAATGATAGCTCAAATATCATTGAGGGTAATATAATACTTTTGATAAAGCACTCCTCATGGGTTGCCAACTTGGTATTGGTATAAAAAAAGAATGTAGAAATACATCTCTATCTGAACTTTAGAGACCTAAAAAAGTATTATCTCAAAGACCACTACCCTTTCCCACTAATGGATAAAATATTTCAAATGGTCATGGGTATAAATTTATTTCACTATTAGATGGTTATTTAGATTATAACCAAATCCTTATGCAGGAGTGCAACCATTACAAAACTATGCTCACTACTAAGTGGGGAACCTTTAAATATCAACACATGCCATTAAAATTGAAAAATGTATGCATGACCTTCGAGAGAGATATGGAAATGGCCTTCAAGGAACTCATCAACAAAATCATCTTGATATACCTTGATGATATAACTATTTCTCTAAGTGCATAGAAGATCATTTGGCTCACCTAGAGTAGGTCTTTTAGAGGTGTCACGAGTACAAAATATATTTGAACCCTAATAAATACATCATTATAGTTCATGAAGGTGCACTCCTAAGGAATACTATTTCAAAGGAAGGACTCAAAATTGATCTAGAGAAAGTTAAAGCCATCTTGTCTCTTCCTCTTCCTATCCACAAGAAAATACTTCAGAGTTTCTTAGGGAGAATAAACTTTGTGAGAAGGTTTGTGCTTGATTTTACCATCCTAGCCAAACCCCTCACCACAATGTTAAAAAATAATGTCATGTTTATTTGGACATGTGAAGGTAAATAAATTTTTAAATCCATCATGTGTGCTATCACATATGCCCCCACATTGGTCAAACAAAATTATAATAAGGATTTTATCCTTTATAAATTTTGTGGAGGTAAATGCATCTCAATTATCCTTATGTAGTAGAACAAATATTAGTTAGAGAAACCAATTACCTTATTTAGCTAAGTGCCAAAGGATTCTAATCTACACTATATCTTTGTGGAAAATCACACCCTCATAGTTATGAGAGTACCCAATAAATTTATACATATTCTCTCCAACAACAAAATTAAATTCATGCTCACAAATGTAGGCATAAAGGAGTTTTTTATGAGAAATTACATCAATGATAAAAGGGTTAGAATGATCACAAAGGTGATGAAATATGATGTAGACATCCAGGTTACCAAAATAATGTGATGAAAGACAATCTATGAGAAACTAGTTGAACTGGAAAAACTAGAAGATGACATAGTATTAGTATCACATAAAGGAGACCACATAAGCCTAGAA
Source organism: Torreya grandis (assembly GCA_037957365.1). Classification (NCBI taxonomy): domain Eukaryota; kingdom Viridiplantae; phylum Streptophyta; class Pinopsida; order Cupressales; family Taxaceae; genus Torreya; species Torreya grandis. The sequence goes on from JARHVA010006952.1 coordinate 505,763, forward strand.
TCCTTAAGTAACTAGGAAAAATATATGAGAGCATTAATTTAACACAACTTAATCCTCTTGGCCTCGATAAATATAAGAACATGTATTTCAAGTTGTAATCCATTCCCTATGTGCTCATAGAAGGTGCAATTTTTTAGAAGGATCTTAATGGAATTCTCTTGAGGTGAATGGAAGCAAAAAAAAGAAGTAAAACAATTCAATAATTTCATGATGTCCCTATAGGAGGATATAATTCACCCAAGACCACTGCTATGAAAATCATGCAAGCTAGATATTATTATCCAACTCTATTCAAAGATGCACATGCATATGTGTGAAATTATAATAAATTTGCCTTATTTATAGGAAATAAAATGACAGAAGCCTTACCACTATGCCAAATTAAAGGTGATTAACCCTTCTAATAGTGGGACATCAATTTCATAGTCATGATTAACCTAACATCAAGTGATGGGCATAGATTGATTTACCTTCATTAAAACTCACACATTAGTTGGAGCTGATCATGAATGATCCCCTCATAGTAATATTATTCAATATAATGGAGATCAAAAAAACTAGAGTACAAGCTATACACACCATGAAACTCCAAAAATCACAAACCAAGAGGGTTTTCAACAACAAAGATGAAAATAAAAGAGAAGGAGATCTAGTGCTTAAATTTTATGTAGATAGAGCAAAAGTTAGAAGGCATACTAATTTTGATGAAAAATGGAGTGACCCATATATCATAAATAATTTTAAGTAATCTAGTGCCTTCTAATTTTAAAAATTAAATGAGAAAGAGTTACCTATCCTAATCAATGGGATTTATCTTAAGGACTATTTCTATTCACCCTTGTATAGTTGTAAATAAGTAGATTAGGTTAGTTTCAATTCATCTAAGCCCTTGCATATATTATTTATCTTAACTTAGGTCATTTTCCTCTAATTTCCTTTGCCATATCTCTTATTTCTAGGTGAAGTCTCAAATCCATTGAAAATCTAAAGGTACATAGCTAGTGTATTCATGACTAAAAAGACCAAAAGTTTTGAAGACTCTATGACTAATGGATCACTTAAAGGATATTATATTCCTTCATAGTAGGAAATCATTTTACATAGGTCTCCATAATTTTTGAATTTATAAGTCATCCTTGATCAATGAAAGGCTTTGTAGGTCCCTATAGAAGAGTTTCACATATGCATTATTCCATGCACTTCAAGAAAAATATGTATAAGCATTCTCTATTTACGCCCACACATAAGAGAATAAAGTGTAGTAGAAAAGAAAGGGTTCATTCCCACTAATATTCCTTGATTTTTACCCCAACACATGATCATTTATTTCAAAATCTAAAAGATGCATAAGTTCAAAGACTTGGCTCCCCAAATTCTAGAAGGCTAATTAAATGAAAAGCATATGAAATAGTTACAATTAATGAATAATGCATTTAAGACCTTCAACATTCAAATGAAATATTATTCAAATATCTCCCCACACCTATCAAATAATGTTATACACCATCATAGGATCCTTCATCTATGCCCCATCACTGTGTAGAAGCATAATCCAAAAGCCACCCACTACATTCTTTGAGAGAATATCACATGCACCTTGACATGAGAGTAATTCCAAGGGTGTATGAATATTTGGATTCATGTATCATACACAAGAAAGGGCATGTACCAAGACCTCTAATGCACACAATAATGATGTAGCAAGCTAAAGGGGAAACATGTGCATCAATTGACAAGTGGTAGTAAAATATAATGGGGTAGTTGAAGGAAGTTGAGTGGAGCCCAAGGCATTATTAAGATAAGTAAATGTGTAAGTAGCCACCAAAAATTAGGATATGAGTGCATGCCACCCTCTAACTTTATCAGGTAAATACTTTAGTCTTCTATGCACATGTGTACCCTAATAGAATCTTGTCACCAATTCTAGATCTGGTTTTCTAGATATAATTAAAAGGCATGGCCATGAAACCATAAAGGAATTAAAATATACACCTAATGCCCCAAGTGGTGTATTTATTTTAAAATAGTCTTTTTCATTATAAAATCTTGGTTCTTCACTTATAAAAGGTTTAATATTTTTATCAAACACATACTACTAAAAATTTCCCTCTAAGAGTACTTATATTGGCTAAATATTGTAGACTAATGAGAATTAAATTTACCTCCTTCCATTATTATAATGATCTATGTGTCATTTGTGTTTATATATCTATATCTATGTGTGATGTTCACTCCTCTCACCATTGTCCATTCCTAAACCTCCTCTCAGAACACACTTATAGGTCATATCCTATGTGCATTCAGGTCTGTGTTGATATTGTATATGGATCATTTGTCATCCCTCTTAGTTTAACACTACATTACCATTCATCTATGAAAAATAAGTATTCATTTTGAGTGTCATTAGAAGAATCTATGTGGAGACATCTTATTCTCAAAGATTTATAGTGTGTTTATGGCATTAAGAGCACTTTCTCTATTCTAGGTACATCACCTCTTTTACTTTTATCATCTATTACCTTCTCCCTCAATTTTTCCCTCAAAATTTTAGGTTTAGGCTAGTGGTATATTTAGCTTTTTTATATTTAGTCCTATGTGCTAGTCTTAAACCAAATGCATTTTGAATAGAAGGAGTTTGGCTTATTTTAGAGGCTCATTCTAAGAAGTGCAAGGGTGTCAGGCATTGGAGACATTCCCATCATTATGATGAGGCAATCAATTATCTCATGTGTATCTAAGCGATAATAATCACATGCTCAATGTCATATACTCTTATGCCCCACACAAGACCTTTGTGCTTAGTGCCCCACGGTAAAGTTCCCCCATACTAAAAAGTATCTATGAGTGCACATTTTGAATGACAACACCATATAAAAGAGATAACCAAATGATTATTTTATTCAAATAAAATATAATAAAATTATGTATATGGATTATAGATTAAACTATATAGTTTATCTCAAGTTCACTTAGTTTCACTCTTTATAAAAAAATACATGACCGAAATGGATCAAATAATGTTCATCCCCCCATCACAAATATAGGTTTGATTATATAGTTTCACTCAATTTCATTCAATGTAGAATAAATGGATGATATAATGTAAATGAAGAGTGTTTATGTAACCATCATGAATTTATATGTGATTAATGTAAAGTGGAATGAAAAAAAATATGTATTTAATTGTAGACAATATCGATGTGTATGTGCATTAATCAATATGATGCCTTATAAATTGGTTCCAACTGATATAAAATGATATGCATCTATATGATAAATATTAAAACATGTATATCTAATATTTTTGTTTGTATAAATATACAATTTTTGTTCTTATTAACTATTTGCATACACCCATGTATATGCACAAAATTTTATAAGATTTTATGCTCAAGTATCTATAAACTGAGTTTATATACATGAAATATACCTCCATAATATTTATTGATGTTAAAATAGTTTTAATGTAACTAAACCATATGATATCTAAATTATTTGAATTTTATAAAATACATATGATTATTCTATATTATGATCATGAATTCTTATGTCTATATGAAAATCCCAATGTAATACACCCATTTTGAGATGATGGATGTTTCCTATAATTCACTCTTCTCAATGAAAGAGTTAACTATACCATGTAATGATTAAATATATGATAATGTAATATCATATGAAAATGTTTTGATTATTTCATCATATTAATTTATATTTTAATCAATGCATGTATGTAACATATGTAATGCATGCCATTTAAGTGTCATGTCTATATAAATGTATAAATTAATCACACAATATTAGTATCACTAAATAAGAATACACTACAAAATTCAAATGTCTACAAGAGCAATAATCTTTTATTTTAGTGTCACACGTAAAGAAAATGGTTATATATAAGGGATAGGAATATGTCACAGTAAATAAGGCCAAGGTAAAACTATTCAAATGGAAATAAAGATTTCAAAACTAGGTAGATCAAACATGTCTCATTAATCAAGTCCAAGGGCCACACTAAAGGGACATACATATGTCACAATAAAGGCAAAAGGGCATCAAAGTAGTCTCTAAAATAGGGTTATGAATACTTGATAATGTCGATTTTATCCCACTTTTACTTTAATTGACTTTATCACTTAATCTAGACCTAATTTATCATAAGTTCCTATATGGATCCATCCTTTTATGATTTTCTATTTTATGTATATATATTTATTTAGATGATTAAATTCCCTTATATACTTCTATACAAACATCACTAATTTTTAATTTTAAATGTTTCCATTCAAGACATGATCAACCAATGTGCATCAATAATGGAATTCAATCTTGACCCTTATGAGTCAATTATTCCATTTACCTTAGCAATGAATACTTTTTAAATTTAGATCCTCCCTTAATTTTTTTTTAATTTTAAGATGGGAAGTGTAAAAATTTCCCCTCTTATATTTATATAAAGGCACATTTAACACACCTCTTAAATCACTTGGTAATCCCTTCAAAATTTTAATAATGCTACATACTTACACTATTTCAGACTAAGAAAATATTCCTTATTCTTCCCAAATCTAGTTCATGTCATTTGAATTAGTTTTAATCCAAGTCAAGATAATATTCTATACAACTCAAATAAAATATTTATCAAGTATTGAATCCATATCTATATGGATACATGTACCAAAAGGAGAACAATCATACAAATCAATCTATATGGGAAAATATTTAGGGCTTGATTTCTCTTTTCAAAGTATTAGATACATAGGGCATGATCGGTCATAAAATGGGCTATTGAAGCTCAACTCAACCCATTAAAATCTCTTCTCTTTATTTGTAGGTTTTTAGATATTTCATGACTTATTAGGGTTTCAACTTTGAACAAGTCATTTTTAGGTCATACATGCAAATATGAAGGTTAATTTTCCACACATTAGCATGTTTTCAACATGTGCAAGTTATTATGCCTTAATTTCCACTATTTTTTATAAGACATAATAAATTAGTAGAGGACAAAATTTTTATTTGATAGTTTGCTCTTCTAGTAAAATTTCACCATAATCCATTATAGTTCCATTCCTATGGAAAATATAGAATCAATCTTAGTTGATTAGTTTAAATTGTTTATCATTCGCACAACATCATATTACAAAACAATAATATATAATTATTATTTTATTATTCATGTTAGCCTTCTTTTTATAAATCATTTTTCATTGATTTCATTAATTTTGTTTAATTCTATTAGTTGTAAGTCATTTATATATTTTTTATATTTACATTAATTTTATCTTAATTAGAGTTAATCTCGAAGTTAAATTAGAAGTTCTGATAAAACATATTATAAAATATAAAAATTACAAATTATCTTATCACGTAATATAATAACAGTGCCAATAGAGGATATAATAAGTAAATTTAAATTTAAATCCTCCCTTTAAAAAAATTATTTTAAGATGGGAAGTGTGACAATTTCCCCTCTTATATTTATATAAAGGCACATTTAACACACCTATTAAATCACTTGGTAATCCCTTGAAATTTTAATATAGTTGCATACTTACACTATTTCACACTAATAAAATATTCCTTATTCTTCCCAAATCTAGTTCATGTCATTTGAATTAGTCCTAATCCAAGTCAAGATAATATTCTATACAACTCAAATAAAATATTTATCAAGTATTGAATCCATATCTATATGGATACGTGTATCAAAAAGAGAATAATCATACAAATCAATCTATATGGGAGAATATTTAGGGCTTGATTTCTCTTTTCAAAGTATTAGAGACATAGGGCATGATCGTTCATAACATGGGATATTGAATTTCAACTCAACCCATAAAAATCTCTTCTTTTTATTTATAGATTTTTAGATATTTCATGCCTTATTAGGGTTTCAAATTTGAACAAGTCATTTTTAGGTCATAAATGCAAATATGAAGGTTAATTTTCCACACATTGGCATGTTTCTAACATGTGAAAGTGATTATGCCTTATTTTCCACTACTTTTATTATAAGACATAATAGATTAGTAGAGGACAAAATTTTTATTTGATAGTTTCCTCTTCTAGTAAATTTTCACCATAAGCCATTATAGTTACATTCCTATGGCACATGTAGAATCAATCTTAGTTGGTTAGTTTAAATTTTTTATCATTCACACAACATCATATTACAAAATAATAGTATATAATTTTTATTTTATTTTTCATAGTTTGCCTTCTTTTTATAAATCATTTTTCATCAATTTCATTAATTTTGTCTAATTCTATTAGTTGCAAGTAATTTATATATATTTTTTCTATATTTACATTAATTTTATATTTATTAGAGATAATTTCAAAGTTAATTACAAGTTCTGATAAAACATATTATAAAATATAAAAATCACAAATTATCCTATCACATAATATAACAACAGTGAAAATGGAGGATATAATTAGTAAATTTAAATTTAGATCCTCCCTTAAAAAAATTATTTTAAGATGGGAAGTGTGACAATTTCCCCTCTTATATTTATATAAAGGCACATTTAACACACCTACTAAATCACTTGTTAATCCCTTGGAAATTTTAATATTCTTATATAATTACACTATTTAACACTAAAAAAAGATTACTTATTCTTCCCAAATTTAGTTCATGTCATCTGAATTAGTCCTTATCCAAGTCAACATAATATTCTATACAAGTCAAATAACATATGTATCAAGTATTGAATCCATACATGTATCAAAAGGAGAATAATCATACAAATCAATATATATGGGAGAATATTTAGGGCTTGATTTCTATTTTAAAAGCATTAGATACATAGGGCATGATCGGTCATAACATGGGATATTGAAGGTCAACTCAACACATTAAAATCTCATCTTTTTATTTGTAGGTTTTTAGATATTTTATGCCTTATTAGGGTTTCAACTTTGAACAAGTCATTTTTAGGTCATACATGCAAATATGAAGGTTAATTTTCCACACATTAGCATGTTTCTAACACGTCTAGCTGATTATGCCTTAATTTCCACTATTTTTATTATAAGACATAATAAATTAGTAGAGGACAAAAATTGTATTTTATTGTTTTCTCTTCTAGTCATTTTTCAGCATAAGCCATTATAGTTACATTCCAATGGCACATGTATAATAAATCTTAATTGATTAGTTTAAATTGTTTATCATTAACACAACATCATATTAGAAAGCAATAATATATAATTATTATTTTATTTTTCATAGTAAGCCTTATTTTTATAAATCATTTTTCATTTATTTCATTAATTTTGTTTAATTCTATTAGTCCCAAGTCATTTATAATTTTTTTATATTTACATTAATTTTATCTTAATTAGAGTTAATATCCAAATTAATTATAAGTTATGATAAAAACATAATAAAATATAAATATCTCAAATTATCCTATCACATAATCTAATAACAACGCTAATGGAGGATATAATAAGTAAATTAGTCTACGTCATTCACATTTATAAACATGTATATGAAATCTAAGCATCTCAACATAGTGGAAAATACCATAAAAAGATATAACTTTTAATAATGAAACATATGGAATAATATGGTCCCAATATTAGCATGGCCACTATGTAAAGTAAATTTCAACATATATATGTACATGTGTAACGTATGTCTTGAATTTCACTCATAGACAATGAAATGTATGTATATATCAAAACAATATGAAAATTACAAAATATGTGATAAATAACATATGTAAAAAACTAAATATAGTAGTAATGAAATTCATAGGTCTAATTTTATAAAATATTTTTAATGTTTTTTGTATTTTCTTGATTTTTTGATTATTTTTGTATTATTGGAATATTTGAGGTTTATAAAATTTAAATAATGATCACCTTAATGAAAGTATCTTTGGAAGTGTATGAAAAAACTATTGTAAGTATCATTTGTCATAGAATAATCATACCAATTTTGGGCGTATCAAAATAAAATAATATTTCACATTTTTTTCAATACTATCATAATGAGTGCTCATAGAATTAATAGTATTACATGTATCTCTTGATGGTGAAGGAATGTATGAGGTATGTTGTATATTAGAAGAATGTATTTTTTCTTATTTTCATTTTGGAACACATTTAAATGTCGATGATGCTAACTAGATATGTACTGTGGGATATGATGGGCTATGCGAGCCATGCAGAAATTTTTTCTATGATCAATGAGAAATAGTTGGGTGTCTAGTTGACCCAATCACTTTCCTCTAAAAATGTTATTTATAAATTTTATTCATATATGAAACAATTTTATTTGTATAATAATCATGAATAGGTGTACTAAACATCTTTGTATAATTATCATGAATAGTTTTACCAACCATCTATGTATAATGATAATGAATAACTATAATAAGGAACTAAAATGGTGATGGTGGTGAATGAGGTGATACCACTATTTGTAGAGGTCATTTATACCATACATTTTTTACTATGACTATATTTATTTAGTGTATCTATTAGAGACATATATTAAATTTATATGGTACTCAAATATTTGTTTGAATCCAAGGGAATCCTAACAACATGTTGAATACACCATGGCTCTTTAAAATTAAAAATGCATGGCCAGTATGCTACAACCCACTTGAATAGGTAATAATAATATGTGTCTTAAGGTATTATATTTATATTAGTATAATATCTTAACTACTCTTGATGAATATTGTAAATCTTTTTGCATGTATTCATGCGAGTGAAGAAGTGTCATAATGCAAACATTTTCACTTGACCCATTAAAAGGAATGGCATTATTTATGGGTTTCTCTTTGATATAAGATCACATAAAGAGTGAAATACAATATGAATCATCAAAAATATAATTTTCATATAATGTTCTCATATTCCATTGTGATGAAGTACTTATACGTGTACCAATAATTTCATCTATTGGGTAATCATATGTCATTATGGCAAGATACATTTCATATGTAAACTATACTTCCTAGGTATTCGTAGTATATACCATCCCATTTTTTAGAAATATATAATTAAATATTTTCAAAATTATATTCCAATTATTATATGGTAAATAGTCCTTTATAGGAGATCCAAAGTCATTAATGTTACAGTCAATAAGGTATTATATATTATGCCTCAATTTAAAGCATTTTTTATTTGAATGTCATAATATGGTTTTTTCATATCTCCATGGCATACACCTATATATATCATGATTTTATGTAGGAAAAACTCTTATAAGGTTGTATTCAATTAATTTATCTAGTAATACATGATGAGTTGATGGTATTATTTAAATTTGCCTCTTCACAATATCTATCGATTGTATTTAGTTTGTATATGAGTTAATAAATTAACTATAACATTTATTTGGTTTGGATTTGTATCTTTTATTTATTTAAAACTTCATTTCTAAATTAGTTTTAGGAGTATATGTGTAATTTATTTTGTTTAATGTGATGAGCTTAGCTTCTCTATCTATTAATTTATGACATAACTTGTCAAAGAATTTAAATCTCTTGAATATAATTGAATCATGGAGTCGTAAAACCAAACATTCCTTTAATATGTATTTTAAACCATTGTTTTAGATTAGGGGTAAAAGCAGGTTTTGAAGGGGCCCTGAAACCCTTTAACAACGAGCAAAAAGAGAGCTATATAAGCCCACAGGCAACGCCTTAAAAACACTACTTAGAGGTAGTAAACACAGACATAGAATAGTCCTGAAACCTAGAGAATCAGCCAAACAAGGCCCAAAAAACAAAAGTCAGAAAGAACAACAAACAGAACACTAGCAAAATAAAACCAAAGATTAGTACCAGTTTCTTAACCGAAAAAAAGGACCAGATTATTCATCCAGTTCCAAAATCAGCTTCCTGACTTCTTTTTCTTTCAAAGCAATTTCCTGAGTGGAAGCCTCCAGCAAGTCTCCTTTTTGTGTGTCATTATTTTTGGAGCTTTGCCTTGTCCTCTTGCAGGGACCCTCTATTACTTTCGTCTCTTCATTGGCTCGTTTCCCAATATTGATTGCGGCTGCACAGATGTTGGATGTAACTTCATCCATTTTCTTTTTGTTTTCCTTTATAAGCTCCCGGAGGTTGTTTTCATAAACTTTAAGCTTCACAGGGATCTCGCTTAACTGGTTTTCCATATCATTTACTTTGTTCCAAACAGCTTCCATAGATTCTTCTAGTGTTTCCACTTTTTTCTTTAGATCAATGAACTCCCTACACAACCATGCATCTAATTGGGAAGAAGACTCAGCTTTACTATTAGCCCAAATCAAAGGAATGTTTATTTCCTCATTCTGTTTCTTCCCTTTCCCATCCTCAGCCTTTTCATTTGGGCTTTTTCTAGCTTCTTCGAAGAAGTCTTCTTGGCTCTTTAATTCCCGCTCATTGGATCCTTCTTCAATGTCCATCTCCATGTTTTGATTATTTTCCTGGACTGGGATTTCCTTTTCATTCTTTGACGTTGGGTCCTCACCAGATTCTTCCTGGATAGTGTCATCCTCCTCATCTTTTTGATTATCCTCCTTCTCTTCTGTTTTGGTTACAGAGTCCTCCTCAGTATTGTCTTTATCTTTTTCCTTTTCCTTAGGTCCTTCTTCCTCATTACTAGCATTGGTTTCCCAGCTCTCTGTTTCATCTTCTTCCACCAGTTTTTCCTCCATGGATTCTCCAAATCTCTCCCGACCCCTTTCTCCTATTGCATTCTGTGTATTAGGAATAGGGGTCTTAGTTTTACCTCTTCTGCTTTCATTTTCATCCTTTTTATTCCCTGTCAATTTGTTTTTCCCCTATTTGGGAAACTTTACCAGTGCCCTGCTCTTGCAATAGCCTTCAATGAGTAGGATAAGGCCTTCATGAAGAATAGGGCACAGTTCTTTCTTCTTATGAGCATAAAGGCTTTGTATCAGGGAGTAACAAAGGTAGAATGGAAAAGAAAGACTTACCTTATGCCTGAAGTGGTTGAGGAAGACGAAGTGGAACTTATGCACTCGTTTACTTCTACCATCCAGTATGAAGTATTCCCTAATACAGCTTAGGACATCCCTCCAAATCCCTTTTATCTGGTCCAGCTCATAAAAATCCCCATTTTTAACCATTTTCTGCTCCTCCTCATCCGTTTTGGGGAATTTGTAGAATGCTTCGTTTGATATGCTGGTTTGCTTTGAGAATTTGATTCCTACCATTGACAACCCTGTAACCTTGGCAAGAAAATCCTCAGTTAAATTGACAGTTACTCCATGCAGGGTGACCTTGTCGTCAGACCAATTTTTATAGAAGGCCGTCGTGATGTGCAGTTTGGAGCCATGAAGCCTTTCCATGTAACTCGTGACATTTCCTTTCTGTAAAATTCTCCATACTTGGTTTTTCTCTCTCCATTCTGTGCAACTCTTGGGTTCCTATTTACGGGGTTCTCCCTTCCTCTCACGTGCCATACTCATGTTCTTAGAATCCTGTTTACTGTAAATGTTTCCCTGGATCTTGCTGCTGTCAAATTGATTTAGACACCGGATTTGTTTATGGCTTATCAGGCTCCTCTTCTCCCTCTTGAGGGCCTTGCTTTTTGATAATTGGGTTTCATTCCCCATGCTGCCACTCCTCCTACTCATTAAGTTTTTGATACGCTCCAAACCTTCCTTCATTCGCATGTGTGGCATCAAGGCGGATGATCGCCTTTAGATCCACATTCCTTTCTAAGGTTTCGTCCCACCTCGCTTTATGCCCCTCCCAGATAGCACAATTTGCAAGCCAATCTGCTACACCATTGGCTTCACGGTAGGTATGGGTGATTTTTATTTCTTTAAATTTCTTCATAAGGGTTTTCATCTCCTTAACCTTATCCTCTATGGTCCAAGACACTGAATTCTTGTTATTAAGTATATTAATAACATTCAAAGAATCCCCTTCAAGCCATAGTTTAGAATATCCCGATTCCACAGCTAATTTAAGGGTCTGTAGAGCAGTTGTAGCTTCAGCAATATGGTAATTTGATATACCTATGGGAATTGCAATAGCATCAATAACCATTCCCACATGGTTTCTCAGAACACCACCACAACCAGCATTTCCTGGATTCCCTTTTGCTGCACTGTCAAAATTACCTTTAATCCATTCTTGAGGTAGACTAATCCAAGTCACATCTGATCTGGGGTTATCATGATTACCTAGAGTAGTGTCCTTCTTTAGGGGATTATCCACATTTAGATTAGAGCTTAGATTTTTTTGAGAAGAAAAATTTTCCTTTAGAGCTCTAATGATGTTTTGGCCAACCACCCATCCAGGGAGCTCTTTGTTTCTGAATATTCGGTTGTTTCTTTCCTTCCATATTCCCCACCAGATATGGGGAAGAGTAATTTTCCATAAGAAGATAACTTCATGATTCTTAGAAGGGCAAAACCAGCTTTTAAGAGAAAGTTCAACATTTTTTTGATGAACCCAAGTAATACCCCACATATTGAGAACCTCCTTCCATACAAGCTGAGTGAAGGAACAATTCACAAACAGATGATCTCTATCTTCAAAGTCCCTCTTACATAGAATACACCTATTAACAATATTGATTCCATGCTTCTGTAAATTATCTAGAGTCAAAATTTTGTTTTGGAGGAGAGTCCAGCAAAAGAACTTGATTTTTGGAATGAACCCCTTGATCCAGGCTCTAGTCCAAATCGGTTTTCTATTGTTTCCCTTAGAGATAAAGAGGGAAGAGACTTTAAACTGACCACTAGGCTCCTGATACCACACAATTTTATCTTCTTGGTTAGGGTTTAGGGATATAGCATTTAGGGATAATTGAATATCCTTGAGATCTTGATCATAGTCAGTGAGGTTTACCCAGGTATTATTCTGCCAATATTGATTGACCATAGTGCCCACTCTTTGTTTACATCTTTCTATAACATCTTTATCTTCGATTTTTTCCTGTAAAGGTTTACCTCTTACCCAGATATCTTCCCAAAATTTCACCTTTTTACCATTACCAACTTTCCATGCACTTCCTTCTTCAAGAACATGTTTTGTTCCCTGAACTGCCCCCCAAATAGCAAACGGATGAGAAATATCAGGAGTGGAAAAGAAATCATGGAGTGACTGTGCCTTAAATAAGTACTTTTGCATCCATATTTTACTCCATTTGTTATTTTCTAAGAAACCCTCCATCCATGTTTAGCTAGAAGGGCAGTGTTCATGCTTCTTATTTTCCTAATGCCAAGTCCACCATCCTTAATCGGTTTGCAGATGTTTTCCCATGCAATAAGTGGCATTCTCCTTTTCTCTTCAGATCTAGACCATAGAAAGTTTCTTTGGATTTTTTCTATTGCCTCAGCAAATTTGGAGGGTATTTTGAAGAGACTCAATGCATACATAGGTATACTTTGAAGGCTTGCTTTGAGGAGAGTTAACTTTCCTCCTTGACTAAGAAGACAGCCTTTCCATCCCGCTAACTTCTTGCTGAATTTATTGATGAGACCTTCCCAAAAAGCTTCGGGGGCTTTCAATCCAAAAGGGAGGCCAAGGTAAATGGAAGGAAAAGAGCCTATAGAACAATCAAGAATTCTGGCAATTTTGTTCTGTCGATAAACAGGGGTGTTAGTAAAGAAAACTGCACTTTTGTTCCAATTTATCAATTGTCCAGAAGCAGAGGTATACAGATTAATGGCTTCCTTAAGAGTTCTAGCTTCAGTGACTTCAGATTGACCCATGAAAATGGTATCATCCACGAATTGACCATGGGAGCAAGTTAAATGATGCGAGGAGGGTCTTAGACCTTTGTACTGTCTTCTTTGAGCCAATTCCCCAAGGTAGCAACCCATACTATCTGCCATGATAATAAATAGAACAGGGGATATAGGATCCCCTTGTCTTAATCCCCTAGATGGTTTGAAAAAATGAGACGAGGTCCCATTTACCAACATAGCTATTGAGGTTGTTGATATCAACTGATTGATTATATCAACCACTCTTTTTTCAAATCCAAAGGCTATAAGGCTTTTTGAAAGGAAAAGCCAATCCACCCTGTCGTATGCTTTAGCTATATCCACTTTCATCAAGAACCCCTCAGTGTTGGATTTGAGAAGTGAATGAATATTCTCATGCACCGTTATAACTAAGTTGAGGATTTGTCTGCCAGGAATGAAACCATTTTGCTGCTCAGCTATGATTGAGGGGATCACAAGGATTAGTCTAGTCGATAGAACTTTGGAAATGATTTTATAGAGGGAGTTGCATAGACTAATCGGCCTGAACTAATCAGGGCTATCCGCACCTGCTTTCTTCGGGATAAGGCAAAGAAAAGTGGCATTTATTTCCTTCAGCATCTGTTTCTCTCCAAAAAACTCCTTCACCGCGTTACTGACATCCTCTCCTATTAATTTCCAGAACTTTTGAAAAAAGAACATGGGGAAGCCATCTGGTCCCGGAGCTTTTTCTCCTCCAAGAGATCTCACAGCTTAAAAAATTTCCTCCTCCTTAGGTATAGAACATAACATATTATTCTGCTCCTTCATGATTAATGGAGGAATCGCCCAGAGAATATCAGCTTGACTTTTCATGTCAATGTTTCTATTAGCCTTCATCAGGGAAGAGAAAAATGAGATCATTTCCTCCTTAATTTCCTTATCCTCTGTTATCTTTTGAGCTCCTTTTTTCAGATGAGGAATATGTGATTTTGCTCTATGTTTCAAGGTAGAGAGGTGGAAGAACTTTGTAATTTTATCTCCATCTTTCAGCCATTGCACCCTTGATCTTTGTCTCCAATAGATTTCCTCCTTAGTTATTATGTCTTGATACTGTACCAAATATTCACTTTCTTCTCTTTGGGATTCCGCATTATATCCATTTTTCTAAATTTTTTCCTGTATTCTACTAATATTCTACTTTATTTTAAACCATTGTTAATAATAACATTATTCATATTTTATATATTAATATTTTATTAAAGTACATAGTAATTGATTCATTACTTGGACCTTGATTTAGTTTTCAAATATGCACTTCAAATATCTTCTCTTAAATGTTGATGGGAAAATGTGTGCTGTAAATTGGTTTTCCATGGGGTTGAATGATATTACATATTTTATGTGGATATGATGTAACCATAAAAACTATAGTAGTTAATTCTTCTTAAAATTAGATAGTTAAGTAATTTGTCATTCTATACATAGTCCAAACATGATACATGGACTGATATAAGGTTTTACTTTGGGTCACATTTAATTTTATATATTAAAACCTTTAAAGTTAAATATATTATTATTAAAGTATAGTTTTTTATCTAATGGGATAATGGGTTGTGAAATAAGTCACCTAAATCCATGTAAATAATATCTCTATATGAACATTGCTCTAGCTAAAAGATATAGATATGTAAATTTATAAAAATGTACTCAAGGGAATGTGTAGTAGGTGAGAAGTTTGATGCAACATTCATGGTCAACATGTGAGGGGTAAATTTTGTATTACATGGATATGTATTGAAATATATGGGAGGCCTCATATTTTACTAAAACATTTGATGGATGCCACATATGTAATAATAGATTTTAACAAAAGAATATAGACAAAATTAGAGGTTTGAATACTTGGTTTCATAGATTAACTATCTTTTTCCATGTCGTCTTATTTATAAAATTTTGTTAATATGATATGTATTCATGTTACTAGAGTGAGTGAATTTTATGCCATCCATGCAATCTAATTGATCCACCATAATTATGTCATAAGAAATATTGGATTCAATATTCATGATAATGTCATAAATAAGATTTATACTTTGTACTAAATAATAAATAGTAGGAGATTAAAAAATGTTGTCACTTTATATCTAGTGACAACAATAGGCAAGACAAATTTGATTTTGGAATAATAGGATTTTGGGAAGGTTCAGGATTGTTCATTGGTTATTTTAGACTTGTTATTATTTTTTTATTTTTTCCTTATGACCCATTTCTATATATAATTGGTATAAATAATATATATTATCTATTATAAAAAACTTGGCCATCATGAGTGGAATTCATTAATAAATATGATGCATTGGACCTTAACATTGTTGATAACCATTATGAAGGTCTTGTATTGGTCATTAATGATCTATTATGATAGGTAGTATGTCTTCCATGGCATATTAAAAAGTAATTTAGGATGTTATAGTAAGTATCAATTTTAATTCATTTTGTCTTGTCATCAAAGAATCATCCTTTGTAAGCCTTCTTTATTTATTTAGCATTGTTTAGGAAACTTTTAAAAAGTTAAGGTTAAGTGGAAATCAAGTCCATGAGGAAGAATTCTCATAGAGACAAGGTGATAACACTTAAAAGAACAAATGTGGTCTAAATCTAATAAAATAAGTCAAATAAGTTAAACTATTAAGTTGATCACACTATTTTTCAATAAATTTGAATAGTTGAAGGTAATTTTGACAAGATAATTTATTTCACTATTTTAATCTTAATGTGAAATCTCATGTTTGAGATAAAAATTACTAGTAAATAATAAATGTGAAGGTTTTATTCTTAGATAGATCTATTTTAAAGTCATCTAAAATCAAATTATGACATCATGCTTGTATGTGTCTGTACACCTTCTTCAAATGTCTTCAATAATTGTTTTCCAACGTTTGAACTTATTTAAAACCACCATTCATCATTTTTAGTAGTAAAATTAGAAGTTATTTTAAGATTTACATTAAAAAATAGGTGGTAAATTTTTTTACACACTCTTATACCTCATTACATGTCAAGGGAAGATGAGGAGTCCTCTAGTTCACCATCTTTAGCAGTTCTAAAGGGAAACATAGTTAGATTTTTGAATAAAATAAGCTTTTAGAAGTATTTTACAAAGTTTTTATATTTAATTAAAATGTAAAAACCATTCCTAGGGTCCCCATGATCCTCTTAGATCCAAATTTGTAAAAGTATAGAGATACAATATCAAAAATGCAAAAACCCACTCTATTTCTCCTTCAAGTTTATTGGTAGCTTATGATAGTCAACCTATTTTCACGTGGTAATCTAAGGAGAGATAAATTTGGAACCCAAGATATTTTAAATATGATGAGAACCTAATAAATTCCACATTGTATCATTTTTTTCTCGTTAATCTCCTTAACTTTATGAACAATCATTAATAAGATAAGGTGCCAAAAAAGGACTCAAAACCCCACCAGGTCAATTTTCTTCAAATACAAAATCATGAATCTAGATAAATTCATTATAATTCTATAAAATTATTTAATTTATACTAATTTACCATTTTAGTACCATGTTATTTTAGGTTTATTCATGCTTATTTTTGGTGGTGTCCAATAGTCTAGTTTTACTAGTTTGATCAAGATTATCAAGTTACAAGAACTGTGAGGTGTTTTGGATGAGTTTAATGGATTAAAATAAATTATTAATAAATTTTAAAATATAATTAATATATGTAATACATATTTAGTAACATTTGGACTCATGAAAATTAATAAATATATAGGAGTTTTCATGTAAATCTGGGTTGTTAAAATTTGCAAACATGGCTGAGAGAAGCCTTCTCAAACATGAGTGTGTTTTCACTGACCAAGATCACTAAATTAAATCATAATAATAAAATATATTTTAAAACCATTCATAATAGGACACATTAGGTTTGAAACCATGGAAGTAAACGTTTAATTATCCTTCTTTAAGCCTAATCCAAAGAGAGTTTATGAACCTATAGGTTTGCAAATGTATATGTATAATTATAGTGTATCCCCATTACTTTTATTAGTCTGAATAATCATATTGATTCAAACTTTTCAAATCTATGGTGTATAGATTGAGTTCAAAGCAATACCAAGCATTAAAAGTAAGTACAATCATGTTTCTATAGGAAAATAACACCAATTTGTTTATAATGAATTAAATATAACCTTATAATTTACATAAATTATATCTAAAATAATCCAAAATATTTATGAAGATTTAGACCCTTAACTCATTTTATATTCAACTAGATTGTGTGGGTTAGGATGGTTATGTGAGCCTAGAAGAAGATTGTGAGAGTTTCAAGTGGTTGAGATAGGTGATTTTTACCCAATAATGTGAATAAATGGAAAAAAATTAAATTATTAACCTTTACACATAATTTCATCACTGTTTAAATGAACTCAAATAGGACCAAATAAGGAGGAACTAAGATTTTTAACCAAAAAGCCACCTACAGTGTTGTAGGAAATAGCAGGGTCAAAAACACATGTTGGCAATGATTGTTTGAAGTTTTTTGAATATGTATAGAGGTAAAATTAAAATTAGAGTAATATTTTTAAGATTCAAAAACACATAAAATGGGATTTTTTATACTATGAAATTCAATTTGGTAAACCTGTAGTCAAGCAAGCCTAAAATGACTATTTAGAGGCCTACCTATATGAGTGTGCATTTTATGTGTTAGATTTTTAAAAATAGATAATTATAGTTGTGATAAATTAAAATTTTTTATGTTTAAATATTTTATTAGGTGTGAATTAAGTTTAAAAAAATAAAAATAAGGATTCCCAAACATTGACAAGTTGACAGACCTAAAACATCACCTACAAGCTTGTCACAAGAAAATGGAGAATAAAGGGATATGTATAATGAAAAAAAAGTATTAAATTTATTAAAATGGTAAATATAATTATTATAAATATATTATAATAATAAAAAACACTAAATTTTGAATTATGAGTTACTACATCTATAAATATGCAGCCATACAGTCTCTAGACACCTACATGCTTGTTTAGGAGAATTAGAGAGAAATGTGTGCGGTTATTTGAAACAATGAGGTAGTTAGAATGAATGATATATATTATAATTAATTATAAATTATAAAAGGAATTATTTTTATTTTAAAATTTATTTAATTTTATGTTAGGGGTTAAGAAGTTTGGCTATGCCTAAAAGTCTTATTTGATCACATATAGGCCTATATACAAAAAAAGTTAAGAATGTTTGATTATTTAAGATGGTTTTAAATATTTAAGAGATAAATTAATTGAATAATATATTAATTAAGTATAATTAGAGTTTTTAACTCCTTTAAATATTAATAAGAAGGAAAATAATGACTGTTAGGGTCACTAACATAGGGTTGTTCTTAAACCCTAACCATGAGCTTATGGAGGTTGTAGTGAATTTGAGGAATGGAATGGATTAAATTAATACTATAATAACTAATAATATTTTTCATATACCCAAAATAGGATTTAAAAACCAAACCAAATGATTTAATGCATTTTCTTGCTGGAGGACCTTCTTTGAATGCACAATCATGCTTATATGGCTAAGAAAGTCAACTTCTAGTACATGTGAACTCTCATGAGGAGATGAATTTGATAATTAAAATATCACGGAAGGAGTAAGGGGTAACTAATTAATATTATTGGTATTTTTTCTTGGGTTAGGTTCCTCAACTTTATGAACCATCCTTAAGAATCGAGGTGAGTCTAAACCCTTCCTAAATTGTAAATATGACCCAATGGAATAGATAAGACCTATAATCACTCAATATGGATTTAAATGGACTATAAAAAAAAATTATTATGTTTTTAAATCTCTTTAAAATTTTAATAATAATAATTTTGGCATGTAAGGGTGGTTTTTGTAAGCAAAAGGGCTTGAAAATATCCTTTTTGAGTTTGTGTGCAGGGTTTTGGATTAAAGAAACCTTCCTAATAAATTGAAGATATTATTTGAGTAAAAATATATGTTTTATAATCATTTTAATACCATATAATAATATTAGAGTCATATTACAATTTATAAATTGTTAACTAGGCCTCGACTAAGAAATGTGAGCAAATCTTACATTAAGGAGGAAGAGCTGTAGGCTTGATTAAAGACCTCAGAGATAAAGGACTTATACAACTTTTTAATGAGAATATATTATCATCTATTAAAGTTATATTGATTCATTAAATATATATATATATATATATATAATATATATATATATATATATATATATATATATATATATATATATATATTTATATATATATATATATATATAAATATATATATATATATATATATATATATATATATATATATATATATATATATATATATATATATATATATATATATATATATATATATATATATATGAATCATTATAAACCCTCGAAGTCACTTGAAGCCTTAAGACATGAATAGCTCTTACTATTCCCTTGCCAAACAACTATGAATATTACAATTGCAAGGTGGCCTCCAATGCTTACACAAAGGTTAAATGACATAATGAAGGAACTAAAACAAAAAAAAAACTCTGATGGAGGTATATAAATCACAAAATGATAACCTAATTTTAGAATCAAACCTTGTTATCAAGAGAGTGTAAAAATGAGTCATGGAGTTCAAGTGCAAGTCACATATGATGAAAAAGAATTGAAAGTGGAGATTTGGATTAGAAAGTTGTAAATCATTAAAAAATAAATTATATGACATGTAAATTCCCTCATGAGGTAGATTTGTAACTCTTTGAGAAAGATTTGTGATCAAGAAGGAATCAAAATTTGCAAGAAAACCTCCTATGTCATCCCTATGAAGAGCTACTCTAACACATGTCATAGAATACATATAAAAGCACATTATTTTTAATATTTGTGTCACTCTTTACATATTTTTTAACTAATCTGATCATGATGGTCATATCATGAGTTTCTCTTATTGTCATATTCTTCTCTATTTTTCCAATTCATCTATAAATTAAGCCTTGAGAAGCATTAGATGTATCTTCAAGCTAGTTATTGTGAATCCCTACCAATTTTAAGAATTGCAATTAGATTTGGAATTGATTAAATATTAGTTATATCATTTTTTATCTTTCATACATTGATCTTGAGTGATTTTTTTTAAAGTTTTGTATGGTAGTGAGAATACTTCCATGCATTTTTCCTTATTTTTCATGCCTCTAAGTAAGTTAGTTTCATTTATACATGTCATATGATGTGTAATACATGATTTTTTGAGTTTAATAATTAAAAAATCTTTTTTTCTGATCTTATGCCTCTTTATTAATCACCTTATCTATTGAAACAACTACAACCTTCATATAGAAACACTAGTGTGGTAGGAGTTTTTTTAAATTGTGAAATTAGATTTTAATTTGTATTTTCATAGTGTAAACAATGGAAAGTTACCGAATCTATATTTGGTGCATCACCTTCATGTTTATTATTATTTTTAGTTCATTTATATTACTTCTCTTTGCAAGTGTGATAATATTTTTAGATGTTTTGGGTGACACATCAAGGGAGCTATCATAACTTAGAGGTTCAATCCACTTAGTTGGTCATCCAAAACCTATGATTATTCCCATGATATCATCTAGTTAGGAAGGATTTAAAAAAATTAATATGGGTGTAAATTATAAAGATAATAGTTCTGACACACCTGATGGGATAAAATTTGAAAAAGGTGATCCAAGATTTATGATGGTCTAAGAAAATTTGTAGATGTTGAACCTCCTTCATGCAACATCTTGTGACTCAAGAAGTTATTAGCTCTTGGTTGAAAACTAACAAGCTATTTTTCATGAAAAAGGTGACAAAAAGGTCAAGGGACAAATGTATTACTCTTGATTTTTTTGAATTACTTTAATTTTTTTATAAGATAAAGATATTTCCCCAGGCTCTTTCTTATACTAAGGCACCTAGAAGAAAACTTCATTTCCTATATATTCCAAGCTTTACCAAGGATATAAATATGGATATAAATATACCTTTTTATTCCCTCAAATGGTGTGTGTCCTCTAAACCTTGAAAAATATGATGGAATCCCATGTAATCCATCAATAGTACCCCATACTTTAGTGGAAAGAACACTAATACACCCACTAAACATATAAGAAATTGCTAACTTTTACAGTATCCATAATGTCATCCAAGAGAATATAGGCATTATGTTGGTGTAAATATACTTTAATATAAAATCATCAAATTGGTATAGGAATTTAGATCCTAATTCAATAAACTCATGGGATGAATTTTGAGAGAGGTTGAGTAATATGTTTTAAGACAAAAGTGATCAGTTGTCACTAGCTAAATAATTAACTAATATCAAGGGATCTAGAAAATAATTCATGTAGGAATTAAATTCAAGGTTTTAAAATACATGGGATATTATCCTAATTCTTATGAGACACACTCCATATTATGCATTCGTATAATATTTTAAGGCATTGAATAGTGACATAACTATTATGATATAATCAATGCGAGGAGAGACCTTACCAGAAGCCTATGACCTTGCCATCAAAGAATAAAAAAATCTAATAAAAAATGCAAATATATCACTAAGGCATCCCATTCCATTTTTTTTATGATATACAATTCCATACTCCCACTCATGATCCCATTCCAACATTGACTAGTGATAAATTGGTTACTCCTATTCAACCAAGAAAACCAGGTGATTATGAGTTAAAATAAATCAAGACCCTTGTAAATTATATGCAAATAATAAATAAGTATCTAAATTTTTATTTTACACCCTATCAAGTTCCATACCAATCTAATTAGTCATATGAATCCAATAGGCCACCTTTCTAAGGTAATTCTCAAGGGAAAGGGAAAACTACCAATGTGAGACCATATAATATCTAAAATCCCAATGATTCCTCAACTTATAGATATTTGGAACCTACTCAAAACAAGTTGGTTCAAGATAATGATTGGTATTATCAATGGGATCAACCTTCTAATCAACCTTCTAATCAAAGTGAAGTGTTTAATCAAGCTTATATGGCACAAAATAAAATATTTCCATTTATGACACAAGTTGATGTTCCAAATAAAGTTATGATAAATTGAGAATATTTTCAATACAATGTTAAATTGGTAATTAGAAATATGGAGAGTGGTTTTAAATAAATCAATTTGGAGGTACAAGTAAGGCTAGTGATACTCCTATTGTAGCTAATACAAGGTCTAAAATGATGGTAGTTGATGATGTTCAAGAAATGGGTAAAATTAAAACCACTATGACTCATATGTATCAAGTAAAAATATATTTAAAATCAAATTATAAATCCATAAAAACATAGACACATAAAAATATGAAGGGTACTTTCAGTCTCAAAACTATGCAGCCTCAAAATAGTATGGCAACTCTTAGAGGACTACAAAGAGTTAGTAGCTCTTGAATAAATATTGAAAAAAAATGAATAAGTTGAAGGTAACCATTAATATGTGCTATAAATTTTATCTTCTTATCGAAATGGAGATAATTCAATAGGATTTTCCAAATCTCAATCTCGTAAAGACATCAACTAAAAGAGAGAGTGTAGTTTTCACAAATAATATTACACCTATTATTGGTTAGCCAATAAAATATGGTAATCCACCTCATTTTTATGTATCTATGGTAATTTGAGATTACCTAGTACAAAATTATATGAAAGATAGTGGGAAAAGTATCATAGTGATGCCCAAACAAATAGTTATAAGTTAGGCATAGAGTTTGGGTCTAATGTTAAAGGTGTATTATAATTGGATTGTTTAGATACTAAAAGCATCTATGTAATCAAAGGTTTCGTCCTTGATCTTCATGTTTTTCA
The DNA here is from genome assembly GCA_037957365.1 of Torreya grandis. Lineage (NCBI taxonomy): Eukaryota > Viridiplantae > Streptophyta > Pinopsida > Cupressales > Taxaceae > Torreya > Torreya grandis. Next base: position 529,333 of record JARHVA010006952.1, read on the forward strand.
TAATTTCTCTATTTCTCAATATTTTTTTGTAGTGTATTTTCCACCATACTTTTTTCTTTGCTTGTTAAGAGATTTTAGTTCCAAGATCGAAGGTTACTTATAATCTAATTGGTCATACATGGACTCTAGAGCTAGATATGGCACTAAGGTTACCATAAAATATAAACTTATGTCTCATTTTAATCTAGATCCATAAAATAAAAACATTTTCCACCATCATTTATTAAAAGGATCATCTAAATGATCAAAAAATAATTGTTCCTCTTGAAGACATATCAGGTGGTTTCCTTTATGAGTGGGGGGCATAAAATCATGAGTATTATGGACATATAGAGTTGTTGAAGATCATGGTACTAGTGTCTATTATTTACATTAATAATATAAAATCATACCCTTTTTCTCTAAGCCAAGTGAAGATAGTGATGTCTTATGAAAATTGTTTTTTGATGGCTCAAGAAGCAAGAATGGAGTAGGAGCAAGTATTATTCTAGTTTGTCCATAAAAAAAAAAGGTACTCTTAAACAATATATATATTTTAGTTTAGTTGTAATTGTAATGAAATTTATTATGATTCTCTTATACAATGGATATAAGGGGAAAGAAATAAATGAGTGAAGTACAAAATTTTGGAGATAGTGAATTAATTATCCACCAAGTAAAAGGTAAGAGTGTTGCCAAAAACCCATTGTTGAAGTCCTAAAACCATATAGTATGGGACCTTATTAAATATTTTGAGGCCTTTAACATCCAATCAATTCCAAGGGAAGATAATCAACATGTTTATTGGTTAGCTTTAGTTGGATCTAAATTTTAAATTTCTAATGATGTTAATAAATCAAAAACATAGCCACATATAATGGTGGTAATAAGGCTATTAATACCAGATAATGATATTAACTTGTAATTGTTTGAGTGTGATAAAAAAATAACATGTTTCATTCAAAAATAAGTTGAGTTTCCTTGTAACAACTAGGACAAATTATATCACCAATATGGAAACCAATTTTTACAATTGAGGTATAATAATCTTCCCAAAGGGGTGGTTTAATAGGATAATTTTTAGTGGAGAATATTTGTTAATTCATGAATATTCAATTTTTGAGAATTAGGTTTAGGTAATTTTAGATTGCTAGTATGTAGGAACAGGTAACCTAAAAAATTAGAATGCAATTTTTTATGGGTTGACTTGCCAATATTTACAATAATTTTAGGGTAACCATCAAATTCACCCTATATATATAATACATATGATTCTATGGATAACCATCCAATTCTCATTTTTTGTTATCGATTGAATATCTAGTTGTTGATACATAAATAACCCATTTTGTCACTCCATGTCAATTTTATCATGTTGTTGGGTGGTTTTTATACCAACTAATTGAATTATGCAACTAACTAGTATTCAAATTAGCTAGTCACATTATGAAGCTAACTAGTGTTAAAACTAGATAGTTCCATTATGAAGTTGATTGATTACATTATGTAAGTGTTTGGTAATACATAGATAACTAATACTATGAAACCAACCAATTGGATGATGCAATAGGCTAGTAACCATGATTGACCAGTTGCACCATGCAACTAATCAATTTCTATGGATAGTCGACTATAATATGTATTTGATCAGTGGTTGAAATTTGCTAGTTACATAATGAAAATGATGAGTTATATTGAAAACAATAAAAAAAATCCATCACTCCTACAAATTAACCATGGATACAAAATAAATACAAGAGTGTTTCATATATGGGCTCTTAAAAATTACCCTATATGGTTAATCTTGAGAACATATTAAATTAAATTGATAAAATGATAAGGGATAAACTAAGCATGTCTACCAAAGAGGAACATCGTGAGAGTAAAAATATATTCAAATATAAGCTTACTAATCTTGGAAAGGTATGTACTTCATTTGAGAGATGTAAATTTGTTGAGTTATGTAGAGAATTTTCTAACATATTTACTTGGGAATCTAATGATCTTAAGGGGTTTGATCCCAAATTATCCCAAAATACTATATAAATTTATCCAAATTCCAATCACTTAAGGATAATACAAAGGCCCATTAATCATTAAATTACGATACTAATGAGAAAAGAGCTAACTAAGTTGATAGAATCAAGAATCATTTTCCATATCAAGTACTCTTCATGGCTTGCCAACCTATTTCATGCGAGAAAGAAGAGTGGAGATATTAGATTATTTTTTGTTACTATAGACTTTAATGGGGTGTCACTAAAGGATCATTATCCCTTACCTTCTATGGAGAAAATTCTTCAAGTGGTTGCAGGTTCTCAACTCTTCTCTCTCTTGGATGGCTATTTAGGTTATAACTAAGACTTGGTGAAAGAAGAAGACCAATATAATAAAAAATTTAATACTAAATGGGGTACATATGATTATATGAGAATGATATTTTGGATATCTAATGCAAGGGATAAATTTTAGAGACCAATGGATATGGATTTCCAAGGTTTGATCAATCAAATGGTGCTAATCTATCTTGATGACATAATTATTTTCTCAAAGAATGCTAGTGACCACCTAATTCATATTAGATTTTTTTTGAAAGGTTTAGATAATATGGAGTCTCTCTAAACCCAAATATTTTTTTTATCTCTAGAAAATTAAAATACTATGGTTAGATCTCTATTTCACTAGAGCTTCACTATCATTCTCCTCCTCTTCTTCTTTTTTCTACCAAGGCCAACCTTGTTTTATAGGTGATAGTCATCTTTTGTGAGATCAGATGGGTGCATACCGAGTGATGATATATAACTTGGGGTTTCTTTCCTACCTACTCCACTCTTCCAACATTCATTTTCCTTGATCTAACTCATACAAGTCTTGACATGGATGTCTTTAAATAAGTTTAGTGCTTTTCAACTACCTACCAATTTGAATGGATTCTTTGAGGACTCCAACTGGCTCTAAAACGTTTAAATGGTGTTAAAATACCCTAGGGTTGCATCATACTAAGGTTTTATACGTTGGTGTGGTCCACATAATAGTATAAAATGGGGCTCAAAATTACCCCATACAAAATTGCTAGTCCACCCTAAAATAGTCTTTAAGTACCTTAGCTATGTAGAAATGGAGCACACCCTAACTAAAATATTCTTTTAAGTTCTCAAAAACTTAGATGGAAACCCTAATTTAATCAATGACACCATATAATTTAGTGGATGTTACTTCTAAATCAAACATGCCCATGTTCTCTAATTCCTTTTACAAGGCTTCTAGCCTTTCTTTTGCTCTCTTTACCCCTCCATCCAAGAGTTCACCCTACTCACTAGCTTTTGTCTAAAAAGCACAAAAGACTAACTCCAAATCTTACTTTTGAGTTTTAAATTGAGCACTAAAGGAGTTAACCTTTGTCATCACCTGCATGTGCTCAAACCTAGATACCATGGAGTGTTGGAAAAAAGTATCTTTCTCCTTGTTTATCCCTTTTATGCATATTTCAATGATTTATGCTTGATTGGCAAAATTAAAAAATATTGTATTTGATTCCTTGACACCCTCTTCAATATTAGTGAAGAGATATTTGACCACCTCCATCATCTTGGTTAGATCCCCTTTAATGGCCTCAAAGGGCTGTAGTTTTTCTTTTAGTACCAACTTCATCCTCAATACCATTTTCTCTACAAGTGCATAGATGCAACCAACCTCTTTCATATCTAAGGTATCCACATTAGCAATGAGGGATGTATATACCTCTTATACACACTATATCAACTTTATAATCATGATTTTTGTTTCCTCCATCTCTTATTATATGTCCTTTACAATATTCCTCCAACTATTGGTGTGAACATTATTAATGATGTTCTTGTGTGCCACTCAGGTCACCATCTTGATAAGAAAATTCAATAAGAGCATGGAATTCATGTCATATGGGTTCAATATATGATATAAATTACCTTATTTAGGTTTCTTGGTGCGTTAAATTACCTTTAAAGGAACCTCAAAATCATGTTCATCCATGTAGAAATATAATCCCCACAAAACTTGGTGGCACATGAGGGTCATAGTAGCCCTTGAAGGCATGCACTCCATCATGTAAAATTTATCATCCTCTTTCAATCCATACTACACCCTTTCTCTATTTTTGATCTCATATTATTCATCCTACTATAACTCTTCTTCACTTGCATTAGTTCCTGACCCTGTGTCTTCATCTCTCTCTCCTTCTTCGGTGGTAGATCTACCATCATGTTGTTCTTATAGGGGTTCTTCCATGGACTTTTACCCTCTATCCATCTTCTCCTACTATATTCTTTCCTCTTCATTTCATTTCTTTGGTGTGCTAGTATTACCTTCCTTTTCCTTAAGCACCCCCTTATGAAATGGGGTGCCCCTTTTATGCAGTTTCTTCAACAATTTTTGGTGGTAGTGCTGGGTGTTATTTCTGATGACCTTTCTTTCCCAGGTTTTATGATACCAGAACCCTTCTTATTTTATATTTATTTAATAACTCACACCCTTTCATCTTGGGCCACTTTTTCCTCTTTTTCTTTCTTCTTGGTCTTTTCTTCCTCCTCTTCTTTCTTGACCCATTCTTTTTCAACCTTTCTTATCATGTCTTAAATGGTGAATTTCTTGTCTCTTTCTCTTTCCTCTTCAGCCTCTAATGTTTCAATTTTGGTCTGGTTAATGCCTTTGGCCTTTATTTATTTGTACCTCTTTTGTAATTATAGTGCTACATCGATATGGCCTTGGTCAAGGCCCATACCTCTGCATTTCTATTGTAGCTCTTCCTCTTTTATATTCGCACCAGAGTGGGTTTCAGCTTCAGGATATTTTCCCTTATATTCTTTCATTTCTTTCACCTTAATCTCTTTTTCTCACCTCTATTCCTCTACCTCTACCATTTTTATTACTTCCAAAACCACCCCTACCTTGGTCATTTCCTCCTTTTATTCCTTCATATCCTACACCCTTTAGGTATTAACCTCATAGGAACCGAGTCTTCTCAATGTATGGCTAGGATTTTTTGGATCTATCTAAGGTGGTGTGGAAGGGGTATATTCACTTGAGAAGGATTCTACATCCTTTATCATAATGGTAGTACTATTTCCCCATTTTCACTTAGATTATTTTATTTCATCTTCTTTAAAAAAAACTACTTCAGGCATAAGAGAGGGGGTATTTCCTCTTTTTCCCCTTTAGCCTAGAAGTGGTCTTTAGGGAGAAGCACATGTGCTTCTAGTATGATTATGATGTAGATGCTTCCCCTTATGAAGTGATTTTCAGATTTAAATTTTCCTCATTATCTTCCAAGGTTTCTCCCTTATTATTTATTGGGGACTTCTTCTTAGGGGGTACAAAGGTTCCTTCATCTCCAATCAAGACTAAGGGGTCTCTTCTACTCTCAGTTTTAGTCCCTACACAATAATCCTTCTTTCTAGGCTTCATAACATAGTAGAGCCTATGGATGAATCCTAAGATGGTAACCTCTTAGACTGTATCGATGTTTATTTGATTTGAGTCATCCTCCTCATCTTTAGCCACACTCCCATTTACATATGGGAACCTATGCCACATCCTTCTACTCTTTGCATCTAGCTCCTTGATTGGGATCTCTATGCTTTATACATTTAGTATCTGAAGGAGTGAATCTTTAAAGTACATAGTTGAGAAGGTGAAGGGAAGCTTCAACCATCCTAACTTATTCATGTCCTTCAGCACTAGTCAGATGTAGTAGTGTTGTATTATAGGAAAAATAACTCTCTTGAACATGATCATAGGGAGCCCGTGGTGAATGTGTCATTCTAATTAAAAGGCCTTAATGTAATACTAACACCAACACATCATGTAAGCTTTATATTTTTTATTGAAGGTAGTTAGTCAGGTGTAGTCCTTATACTTTTGCATGTGGGACTCATGGTGTTCTAAGAACACCCAAAAATTATCCTTGTTCCTATTAAAGATCCTAATATACTCCATAATGATCAATTTTAGGATGGAGACCCATCTAAATGTCCCTTTCATGTTGTGAAGTTCAATCATGTTTCTCTTGAGTTTTATTGTGATCAACTATCCCACATTGAATTAGACTCTTTATGCCATGTGGTAAGCTAGGTAAAGATACATTTTGGACACATCTATCCACCATCCATTAGGACATAAATTTAATCTTAAGAGGCATGTTTCCACCCTCATGCCTAGGTCCTCACATTTGTTGATGGGGAGAGTATATCCCCCTTTAAATTATTTTAAGATCTTGATGACACACTCTACCTCTTCATCATCACCCATAAACTGGTGGATGTCTCTAATGGTGTCTATAATTACAATGATTTTTATGATCATTAATACTAATATATTCATGTATTAGGACACAAAATACATGCAGTCCTCATGGATACATGATATAAGGAACTGAACAAGTTTCTTTGGTTTTTCAAAATAAGGCAACTTGTAGAGCTAAGTTTTGATTAAGGCCTTTAACTTATGTTTGATTGAGAAATAAAATAAGGAATTGCATTTAAGAGTATTATTCCCCATATCCACCATCCAATCCTATGCCAATTCCTAAAAATGGCTTGACATCTGATGGTTATATTCCTTCAATTAGCAAATGTGTGTGAAGGAGCATCATGGTTCTCCCACCGATGCCTCTAGTTAGAATTACATATGTTGGTAAGACATCTTTATTAGTGCCTATATTTACATTTCCATGATACTAACTACCTCTACTACCAATTACCTTGGTTGTAACTACTTCTTCCATAATTTTGACTGATTTGGGTTCTAGTTGTGCCTCTATGAAGCATGACACCTTTCATTTTTTCACCATCCTAAGACTACTACTATTGAGCCTTAGGAGGTGTGATGTATTAAAGCCTCTAATGGTGATTAGATATTTTTACATCATAGGATTTATATCTATGTGTCTATTTTCAAGATTTAATGGTCATTAATGGTGACCTGGTGATAATGTTATTCTTTACTCAGCTCTATACACCAATTTCTCTTGTCCCTACTCTTTGAAAACTAGTTTCACTATGAGTGCACTCCTTAATGTGCATCCTTTCACTCTAGGTGTTTTGATTAGGTTGAATTTATAATTGTGGTAAGTTATTTCTTACCTCAACACTCTAGTGTCTTACTCTAATTTCTCTTCAATCTAGTAAACTTTGTAGCTTAATCAAGTTTACCACTAATCAATTTATATCCATATCTTATCATCTACCATTATTAATGTAGGTATGATGTCATTGGCTCCTAAAATTATTGAAAAATTTAAAAAACTTAAAAATATTCAAAAATATGTTGTCCCATCCACATTAAATGCATATATTTATGCCACCATTGTTTCCTCACTAAATTTTCCTAACAAATTTTTTAGTGAATCGACCTATGGTTCAAACAGTCACTTCTTATTCATTTTAGGTTGATATCAGTTGTTTTGGATGAATTTTCTTATATTCATGTATCCATGGCATGACCTTCACCTTTCTTTTGGCAACATAGTTACAACACCTCACATGTATGTGATTCAACCTCCTTACTTCCACTTCTTGTAGTTACATTCCTCTTTCAATGTGATTCTCTATCTTGGTATATTTCTTTGCACATCATATTGCCTTGGCTTGTCTTACCCTAGACAAATTATTTAAACTAGCACCCCAATGCTTTATCTATTCTAATTATTTTACATACTTTATGAGAGAACATGTTCAAGTCTACCTTGTACTCAACTAAATTGAGCATCTTCACTTTTTGATCTTACACCCAATTATGTTGAACATCTTCTCTGGCCTTAAGTTTCTAGTGTTGGATTAAAATATGTACCTTCTTATAACTATTTATGTTTTGCATAAATTCTTCACACACCCACAACTTAGATTTATCACCTCATGTACTTATTGGCCTAAGTGCTTGACTCACCTAATTGGAACTATGTGTGAAGTGTGGATCCAAAATTTATTGTGGCCATCATGCACTACTCACTATAGCTATACACTATACAAGAATGATTTGGCATGCACCAGAATTTAATATTATCATCCCAACCCCAATCAACTAATGACCATGTAATCATAGTTTCCTTGAAATCAGCATCAACCTACTACCTATAGGGTTTCAACTAGTTACCATTAAAATTCTTAGGGATAATTTTGCTAGACAATGTATATAGCTTACATGTACCTACTTCTAAGATGAGGTGGATGCTGTATGAAACCATCCAATAAATTTTCAACTTGCTTAGGTTCTTTAATCACTTGAATTCATGAAACAACACCAATGTTTCTTTAGTCAGTTCTTTATTCTTGGTGTGCTTCCCATGCCACTACTTTTGGTGTGACTTTTCAATTTGTTGATTCCACTTACCCTAAGTGCATTTCTAGTCTGAGTCCTCGAAATATTCCAACCTTGTGATTAAAGACTCATAGTTATCTAATCAACCACTTTTTATAATATGTAAGGAGGGCACTATGAATTCCATAGGGAATACTGCTTTAGTGCCAAAAATTAGTTGGAATGTTGTAGCCTTACTCAGGTGCTTATAGGTTATGTGGTGTGCCCTAACTAATATAGAGACATGATCATTAAAATCACTTTAACTAATGTCTCATATATTTTTTAGGCACATTACCAAGATTTTTATAAAGGCTTCAAGTATGCCATTGTCTTAAAGATGATATGGGGTGGTCTTATGGTGAACCACCATGTATTTAGTTAGGAAGATGTGCATCATCTCATTGATAAAATGAGTGCCCCTAATTATAGTTAAAATTGATGGGCACAAATACCTACTAATGATTTTATCCCAAATGAAGTTCATGGCTATTATGGTTATATATTCTTTGGTCAGCATGGCTTTGACCCACTTGATGAAATTGTCAGTGGCCACTAAAATATACCTAGTCCCAGTGTGTTGTACTATGGAAGTGATTAGCCCAACAAATTCAATGGCCTATTTTTTGAATTGTACCTAGGTGAGGATGGGTATAAGAGGAATCTCATCCTAAAGGTTAGGCTTATAAGTGTGTTGGCATATATCACATGCCTTATCATACTCTTTGGAATTTTAGAATAGGTTTAGCCACCATAGACCTAAATACAATACCTTGTGTTCTATTGTATCACCCATGTACTGGCCTCCTATGATTGCTTCATGCACCTCTTAAAGGATGAATTCCCTTTCATGCTCCAAAACATAATGGCATAGGACTTCATCCCTACTTAGTTTATAGATATCCCACTTGAAGAGTTGAAAAGGGGTGGCATGGCTAATAATTTGTTTATTTTCCTTGATGGACATAGCTTGTGACACAAACCCTGATGTTAGGAAGGTGGTAATATCCACTAGATCCTTAAGAAAATGTTGAATATTTTATAGTTACACATCTGACATGTCATAATTAGTGTTATTGCATCATTAGAGTCAATGTGGGACAAATTTTCTAGCCCTAAGTTTTATTTCCCAGGTTTAAACATAATAAAAAATAGAATTATTAGAAGAGAACAACCCATATACATATACACTCATGCAGGATAATATTGTTCATAAGGTACTTAATCACCACATATTTGTGAATAATATTAATGATGTTGTTAGCATATATTTCATAAATTCATACAAGTCATAAACCATTTCTAGTGCCTCACACTTGGTGGTGGTGTAGTTCTATTCAACCTATGTCAATTTCATACTTTTGAAGGATATGGGTGGACTAATTTGCCTTCTATTGGTTGCCACAATATGGTGCCAATATAAAATCCTAAAGCATCAACATGCATATGGAAAGGAATAATCTAGTTGAGGAATTGAAGAACTGGTGCACTAGCCAACTTTAGTTTTAGTGTATCAAAGGTCTCCTCTTGCATCTCACCCTAGTATAATGGACCCTCCTTACATAAGAGCTCTTCTAGAGGAATTAAAATTTTAGCATAGATCTAAATTAACTTATTATAGTAGCCATAATGGCCTAGAAAGCTATGCACATCTTTCTACATTAAAGAGGTCTAGAGCTAGATTATGATGGCTATCTTTGTTGGGTCAATAAGTAAACCATCCTTTCAAATGATGTGCCCAAGAAATGTTCCAAATGAAGATACACTTTTTAAATTTCAAATATATTTATAACTATATACACATTTCAAACATGAGACACACATTATCATAGTGGTCTCTTACAAAGACCATACACAGTCTAGTCATTGAGGTATACTTGAAAAAACATATTGATAAAGTCAATAAAATTAGTGATCACTACCTTGGAGAACTTTATTGGCATGTTTTGAAGTCCAAATAGAATCATGTTATATGTGAAACAACCCCATTTAATTATAAAGGTTGTTTTGGGATTATCCTCCTCTTCAATTTGCACCTTATGGTAGCCTAAGAACCCATTAGTGAAAGAGTAAATTTAGCAAATTGTGACTCCATCTAAGACCTCATTGGTGAATGGGGTCAAGAATGGGTCATTAAAATAGGTGGTATTCAATATCCTATAATTGAGAAAAATCTATATTCACCCATGTTTATCGATATTGATGACCATAAGACTTACCCATTTATATTATGATACTGGGTAGATGACATCGGTAGCCAACATACCATTGATCTCTACCTTTACCTTGACACAAATATTAGGGTTCATTTGATATGGGTGCTTCTTTATTAGCCTTGTGCCATCCACCAAATTAATGCTCATTTTTCTAAGTGAAGGTTATGTGCCCTTCATGTCTTTATATCTATCTGGGAAGATGTTTTGGAATTCCCTCAAGAGGTCAACAATGCACACCAGTTCTAACTTAGACCAGTAAGCACCTATAGTGACAATCTTTAGCTCACCTTCCATGATGATTTTTACTTTGGTGGTCTTTAGTGGCATGTGGTAGGGTTCATTTTTCTCTTGGTGGGAATCTTCAACTTATCTTATCCCCTCCATTGTCTCAACCCAAATATGTTTTTTATCTCCCTCATCTAATGATCTATCATCCAAGACGGGAAAATGATTTTGTCTACCTATTAGAGCCTTCTAATTATGCTCGTTCTAGGTCTTATCATCTTCCTCACTAAAGTCACTATTGATCACCTTCTCTTCAAATAATGTGGGGAGTTATAGTCCCTTCTCCCTAAAGATATCTTTTATGTGCTTTTATAATATTTTGGTGTCCTCAAGCACTACCTTGTGAATGACTTATAATGGATCTAGTAGTTATAAGTTATATGATAAAAAGGAAAAAGTGTGCACCAACCTCTCCTTGAGAATTTCCTAATTTCCTATCTCATGGTACATCTCATTTACAATGTACCATGCTCATGCCCATGTCATTAAGGTCCTATAAAAGGCATGCACCCATAGGCCTCTTGGTGCATTCTCACTATAGATAGTTCATGTTTCCTTGCATAGATTAATATGCATGATTAGGTAAAAATCATCATTGTAAGTAGGTATGTATAGATATTCATTAATTTTTCAAAACTTGGTTCATATTGCTTCCTTCACATCTCTTCAAGTTGGCAAGCTAGGTCTCTATGTTTCCCACTAATGGGTGGCAATACTCTTTAGAGTATACACTAGTGTTCCCATTCGATAAATTTCCTTTGGGATGTAGGATTTAATGTTCTTAACATATTTATCAATTGGTTGGATTCCTTCATACTTTGGGAATACTATGAAATTTTATTTATTGAGTTAGACTACTCTCTTTCCAATCTTTTTGGCATGGAGGACCCACTTTTTATAGAGTCACTCAATCCTTACCAACCCTATCCCAACTAGTCTTCATGTGAATGTACACACTAGGTAGCACCTTCAGTTAGTGACATCATAGGCATCTTCAACCTAATTTTTGTATGCTACATCAGTTGTATCAAAATTTGATTATCCATCTTCCCATGTGAGCACACCTTCGTTAGTAGGGTTGAGTTTCTTAGTACCCTATACCATGATGTTATAGATGTGGTTGATATCATACTAAATATCAACACTCTCTATGTAGGGGGCCTTGATAATTTGAAAGAGGGATCATAACCCTCCCCTTGTCATTCTCAAAAGTCATATAACACTTTTTGAAGCACATGTCTACAAGATTAGAATATCACCATAGCCTTCCCAAGAGCATTGGGTAGTTATCCTTTTTAGCCAACTTTATATCCTTGAAGTATACATAAAACTCAACACCCATGATATCTATAATGGTTCCCTTCAATATCCCAATAGGTTACATGTCATGTTTTTAATCCATGAACAACATGTGAGGTGAAGGCCTCAAGGGTAGCCACCCCATCTTTTCACAAGCATTTTTGGTAAAGATATTGACCTTTATGCCCATATCCACCAATACTTCATAGAATAACCATCTATTAGTGGTGACATATATCAATAATTCTTGGTCATACTTGATATTATAAGTATGCCTAACCTTATGTGCCCACTCAATATATAACACTATAACTTCTATCACTTTAAATGTAGCCTCTTTCACTAGTTCTTCTTCTACATGATTTTGAAGTAAGTACTTAAATAGTGGTAGCACCCATTCAATTTGTATGAGGTGTAGGATCTCAGTCAAATCTTGTGCTTTAACTTCTTAGTGCTCTTGTTTCTTATGAAAAGTGGTGGCCATTGCATTTAAATTTCTAGCCAACTAAAGTTCACCCTATAGGTCTTATATCATGCTTATGGCTTGTTCTAAGACATCATTTTTCTACATAGGGTCAAGGTATGGTGAATATTTTGGATCTAGTCAAGTCATGTATTTGATGTGGCTCGATCCACTATACTCTAAACATAGATCTTGGTGTGGTTTAGTGGGTGATTGAGTGGTTAACCCACTTCTTTTCATGGCCTATAGCTTAGGTGGCTCCTTAAAAGTTTGATAGGGCTTAGAGGCCCATTTTTCCCCTTGAACTTGTGCTTAATCATCATCACACCTCTATCTATGCCAAGATATCCTTGAGTCAACTTTTTATATAAGTTAGGGCATTCCACAATAACATGTGGCCCTTAATAATACCTGCATGTTTGGTGCATGGGGTAGTGACACTAGTAATGTTTAGTCAACCCACACTTGTTACATGATTGTGGTGGGAATATTCCTCTACCACATCCATGTCCTTATTTTTGTATTCTTCTTTGGTTCCCATAACCCATGTTATTTTTACCATAGCCTTGATTCTCTTGTCTTATCTGGCTATCACCTAACATTATTGCCTACTTCATGCCTCTTTCCATATTCTATCACATCTTCTCAATGAACCTACAGTTCATTATTAAGTGTGTATAAGCATCACACATCTTGTAGTAAACCATGGTTTTTACTTGGCTAGCACATCAAAATAGAGGATAGTTTTGGGGGTCATTCACTTTATGAAAAACTTCATTGTTGAGAAGTAGTGCATGGACATTGTTGCATGGGTAGTTCTTGTTATGCCCCTCTATCTAAAATTTGGTAAACCATAACCCACTATGAGTGTCATGCACTTTCCCAGTGGTCAATTATTTTAACTGAGAGGCCATTGATGTAATTTGTGCCTCCATAAATTCATTAACTCTAGTATAGGTGTTACCTACTACCCTAGTGTAAAGCATAGCTTCAAGCACTTCATGAGGTTTTATGAAAGTATTCATAGACAATGCACATCTAAAAGGCACCAATAGGCCACCAATAAACCATTGTGAATGTTGGGAGGGATGAATGTCATATGGAATATTAGAGAGTATAATTTCAAATTGTGAATCATATAGATGTATGCTCTTAGATAACCACTAATTGATCTCTTAGAACAATATGATACTCTACTATTCAAACTCAAGGATATCAAATTTTTTAAAGGGCCTCCTTTAACCCATTTAAGTCAACCATACCCTAGTTTGGATCAAACTTATGATACAATATGTAGGTATGATCGCACAAAGTATTCATGAAAGGTGTTGCCTTAAACTTGAGATGAGTGATACCCTAAGTGCACCATTGTAATTCACATTTTAACATATGTTATGTAACATATTTAACTCTATGATAATTAGGTAAGTGCATGGACATCTCATAGTATATTTGCTAATGAGGTGGCATGGGGTTTTGATGCACCTTCCCTTCTTGTGTTTGTGTTGGGGGTGGCCCTTTGATACCTTCACTATTAGGGTTGAGAATTGACCTTAGTGAGGTAGGATACACTATGGAGCTTGATGATATAACCTCACTCCCTTTTCAAACTATACCACTTCTTATGGGATCCTACCTAGTTGGCATAGTTGACATTCTTTACACATGAATGAGTGCACCTATGTTCAAGTCTCCTAGGTTAGTGCTTGCTAAATTTTCCATTATATTACTCAATTCCTCATAAGGGATCACTTACTCAAGTACAAAATATTGGCTCAAATCTTGAATTATATCAATGTCTAGGTTGATAATAGGGTCAATTACTATTCTTATGTCCTTTGGTTAGGGATCCAGTGCATGATCTTGTGCTTTAGGGTCAAGGGGGGTAAGTACTTTTGGCACATTGTTGAGCACTTATTGTAAGAAGTTTCTATAATTTATACCCAAATATTGTGTCTAGTCTCTAGATTTTTCCTCTCTCTTTACATTATACCAATTTAAGGGATCCTTCCCCATGCCCTTCCCATTTTCTCTGTGTCCTCTCAATCCTTCCCCATGCCCTTCCCATGCCTACATTTACCATAATTAAACCTTCATTTCTCTCAAGTGTTAGGTTGTTATTAATATTCCATCACACCCTACCTATACATCCCCTTCTCACCTTGAACACTTTCTCATATACACAAGGACTTTAGCCTTCCATTTTCATAGTTTTTATACCATAATTCATAAGGAGTTTTTTTAATTTAGTGTTAAGCCCTCTAATGAATTCTACCCCTTATTCATAGAGAAACTCATACTCTACTTATTAAATAAATGAGAATGTTGAGACTATAAATTATAGAATGTAGATATTCAACATGTCGATCCACCACTTATCCATAACATGCATCCAAACTTCATCTAGACTTTCCAACTTTTCTATGCACTCTATGGTCTAGTTGACATGCTGCTAGTAGTTATGACTTTTAGTGGTAGTGTAGGAAACTAACCATTGGTACACATGATAAAGTATCTCATAGAAGAATACTTCATAAAGAACATCATATAAGTTAGTTTGCACAAATTTTTTTAGTTTTTGTCCTTCGCATGTAGGATGGTTCTATAAAAAACTATCTTTGAATTGCTCTAACTAGTGCTTGATATTATCAAGTGATAGTTAGAGAATCATTATATTACACCATTACAATAATTAAATTTAACATGAGTCCCATAAATGGAACTAAAATTTTGTAGAACAAGTTCACCTTACTATTTTCTATGCTTAGTCATGCACTTAGCTATCAAGCTAGTTGGTTCTAGACTTGGGGAATCTAGGCATGAGGGTAGAAAAGTTTGCCATACAATATTTATTCATGCTATGGTTCTATCATTAGTTTCACATAGGGTACAAACCTTATACACTCAATTAAATCATAACAATGAAAGAACCAAGCCTACATTATTTTAGTTTCATCATGGTGTAGCTTAGGGTTATAAAGGAGTTATTCCATCACCAAATGGGTTAATTGTCCTTTCGGTGATAATTCATTCAAGGGGGAGTTCAACAGATGCAAAAATCCTTATTAGTGCAAGTCCTACTATATAAATGGTTCCTCCTTAGGTGGCACTCTAGGTGCATGTCTCAGAGCCTTGGGGTATTCTAACTTAACACTTGGTGTACATGTAGGTCAGTCAAGGTTGATAATGGTGCAAATATGTCATTAGTGGCCAAGTTAAATCTCTATTTCAATATATTATAGAAATACTTAAGTAGAACTTAGGTATCATCAACAAGACATCTTACAATTCATAAATAAAAACTCATAATTCATAATTTCAAGGCTCTTCTTCATTAACTTAATCATAAATTTCATCATAAACAATATTGTAGGTGCATGTCCTAACTCTACTCACATGCAATGGCTCACATGCAAGCTTGGGCTATAGAATCAAACTCTTATAACTAACTATAGAAGTAATATGCTATGGTTGGCTCTCTATTTTGCCAAACCTTCACTATCATTCTCTTCCTCTTCTTCCTTTTTCTACCAAGGCCCACCTTATTCTATAAGTGAGAGTCATCATTTTCTAGATCAAAGGGGAACATGTTGAGTGATTACCTGTCATTGGGGTCACTTTCCTATCTATTCCACTCTTTTAGCATTTGTTCACCTTCAACCACCTGATACAAGTCTTTATATGGATATCTTTAAATAAGTTTGGTGCTTTTCAATTACCTACCAGCTGGTGTGGATTTGATGGGGACTCCTCTAACTAGCTCCAAAATGTTTAGAAGGGGGTCCAACCAACCCTAGGTTTACATTACACTAAGATTCGATAGGTTGGTATGGTCTATGTAATAGTATAAAATGGGGCCCAACATTCCTTCAAATAAGTGAGTGACCTATAGGTTTGGATAGAGAAAATACAAGATACTTTAGATTGAAATCCACACCCTATGTTCTTATGGATGGATTTAGTTTTAGGTGATATTTTAATGGTATGTTGTTAATATGTATTAAAAATTATTGGATTGATAAGTTATTAGAATAATTACATGATGGACCAGTTAGAGGGTAATTTGCATGTAGGATAACAAAAACAAAAGTAACTAGGGCTGGGTACTATTGGCCTCATTTATTTAGGGACTAATATACATGGGTACAGATGTGTCCAAAGTGTACATATTTTATAGGTAAACATAGGATTGAATCCCTTCCTCTCAGTCCTACTTAATTAGACCAACCATTCATATAATGGGTTCTTGATTACATTGGTATGAAAAATCCACATTCAAGTGTTGGTCATAAATGGGTGATTACAACTATTGATTATTTCAAAATATGGTTGGATTCTATATCTCTTAAGAAGGATAATGAGAATTAAGTTCTTGACTTATAATAAGGCCAAGTGACTAGATTTGGAGTGTCTTCAACAATAATTTTAAATAATACTTTAAGATTTAGTAGTGCATGAAAAATTAAGTGGGCTATCAATCATGTAATTTATCTAAGTTCTTATTATAATTAATACCCTCAAGGGAATGGGATAGTTGAGTCTAATAATAAGAAAATGATTAAAAACATTAAAATAACAATAAAATATAATCAAAGAGCCTAAAACACCAAGTTGAAGATAACTCTATGGGTTGATAGGATCACCCCCAATAAGGCTATTGAAAGCTCACCCTACATGATTTAATATGGGAGATAAGCCAATATATGAATCTCTCTTTAACTATCAGCCCTTGAACTAGTTCATTAACTTGAGATGATGGAACGTGATCCTATAGATATAAGATTGACTTAATTGATGGCCTTAGAGGAGATAAGAAATCATAATACGCATACCACGGGGTATCACTAAGCCCAAGTAAAGAAGACCTTCGATAAAATGTTTTATTCAAGAACATATCAAGTGGGAGATATTTTATTGAAATTGGATGAAGATAGGGCCAAGCCTAGTAAGCACATCAAGTTTGACACATTGTGGAGTGGGCTTTATATTGTCATTGGTTTCAAAGAACACAATAGTTTTCAAGTTGTAAGACTTAATGGAGAAGAGTTGAGTATCTAAGTCAATTTTATATATTTGAATCCATGATATTAAGTTCAGATTTGTGATTTTGTACATAGTAGAGTAGGTCTTTATTTTCTCTAAATGCTTAGTTCACATGTTTCTTGTTTGATTTTGGTTGTTTTCTTTCATCTAAGTGTCTTGTGACACATGTGTGTGTGTGTGTGGTGTGTGTTTGATTGAGAATAGTTTCAATTTATTTCAAGGATATTTTCAAGTCTAATTTTTTCTTTGAATTCAAATCAAGTTACATTTATTACCCCATAGCCAAATGGATTGTCAAGGCTACTAGTCTTTATGCATAAAAAACATACAATCCAATGAGGTAACTAAATATGTTAGCCAAATTTTTTCCACCATGAATGGGATTCATTCAAAAAAAAATTGTATTTGAATTTAACTTTAAATATATCCATTATGAAGGTATTGTATTGGTCATTAATAATCTAGGATGATAGAGAGTGTGTTTGTCTTACTTGGAAACTTACAAGTTCATTTAGGATGTTCTAGTGAGTAGCAAGTTTAAGTCATTTTATCTAGTCATCAAAGAGTCATTATTTTAATGCCCTATCTATTTGATTATCATTTTTTAAGGAAAGTTTTACAAAGTCAAGATTATTTGGAAATCAAGTCCATGAGAAAGCATGCTCTAGAAGACAAGGTGGTAACCCTTCATGGAACAAATATGGTCTAAAGTTTATTAAATTGGTCAAAGAAGTAAAAATAGTAAGTTGGTCACATTATTTATTAGGAAATTTGTAGAGTTTAAGCTAATTATAACAAGATTAAGGTTTCATTACTTTAGTATTAATGTGAATAATAATGATGAGATAATTCTCACTATTAAATATAAAATGTGAATGTTTTTTCCTTAGATAGAGGTATTTTTAAGTCATCTAACATAAAATGATGATGTCATTCATGTATGTGTTTGTACACCTTCTCTATGTTTAAACTTATTTGTAACTCCAAATGTTTGAACATATTTATAACTACCATTCATCATTTCAAATAGAAAACTAAGGATTTACTATAAGATTTATATGAAAAAAGAGGTGGGAAATATTTTTACACACTCCTTTACCTTTGTAAAAGGAATGGGAAGATGAAGAGTCACCTAGTTCACCATCTTCAACATTTCCAAAGGGAAAAACAATTAGATTCTTAAGTAAAGTAATCATTTGGAAGTATTTTGAAGAGGGTTTATATTGAATGAAAATATATAAAATATTTCATGGGTCTTAATGGTATTATTATATATAAATACTTACAAAAAGTGGATCCATAGAGTCAAATGATGCCAAAACCCACTCTATTTCTCCATCAGGTTTCTTAGTAGCTCAAGACAGTCAACCAATTTTCACTTGGTAAGCTAAGGAGAGAGAAATTTGAAACCCAAGGTATTTTATATAGGTGGGAACCATAATTTCATTTAAATTTGTGTAATTTTTTGTTTTTTTAATCTCCTTAACTTTATGAATATGCATTAAAAAATTAAGGTGCATAAAAAGGACTCAAAACCCCATGAAGGTCGATTTTATTCAAATTCAAAATCTTGAAGTTAGATTAATAAATGAGAATTTTTGGAAAGGGTATATTTAAAACACATTGAACCATTTCATACCATTTTATTTTGTATTTATTCATGTTCAATTTTGGTATAGTGTCTAATAGTTTGGTTTTGCTAATTTGATCAATATAAACAAGTTCTAGGAATTATAAGGTGTTTTGGATGAAATTGATATTATTAATATTTTAAAATGTCTCATGAAGATATTTTATACATATTTATTCACCATTGGGTGCATTAAAATAAATTAAGATAGAGTATTTTTCATGCACATCTAGGTTGTTTAAATTTATAAACATGGTAGAGAGAAGCCTTACCGAACATGAGTGTGTTTTCATTGACCATGGTCCTTAAAGTAAAACATCATATTATATTATTTATTGGATTTAAAATGATATATATAAAAAATTATATTGTATCCCCATTCCTTTCAATAGTCTCCATAAGCTTGGTGATTCAATTTTTTTAGATCCATGGTGAATAGATGGAGCTCAAAGTAACACCATGCAATAAAAGCAAGTAAAATCATATTTATACATGAAAATACAACCCATTTTTTCTAAATAAATTTAATATCAAATTATAAATTCCATAAATGATCTCCCCAAGCATCCAAAATAATTATGAAGGCTCAGAAACTTAACTAATTTTGCTTTCAGATGGACTGTGTGGGTTAAGATCATTTTGTGAGCACATAAGAAGATTACGAGAGTAAAAAATGGATGATATAAATGATTTAATCCAAATTGAGTGAAAAAAAGAACATAAAATAATATTTTTCACCTTTAACATATATTTGTAATGGGTTAACATAAGTCCAAGAGGACCAAACAACAAGGAATCAAGATTTTTTACCAAATGACCACCTATAGGTAGTAGGGTCAAAACAAATGTTGGTGATGGTTGTTTTAAGGTTCTAGAATATGTATAGAGGTAAAAATAAAATTTTAGTGATATTTTTAGTATTTTAAAACACATAAAAAATGTTTTTTTATCCTATAAAATTCTATTTGGCAAACCTATAGTCAAGCAGGCCTAAAATGATTACATGTAGGCCTACCTATATGAGTGTGCATTTTCTATGTTATATGTAGAATTAGAGATAATTTGGGTTATGATAAATTAAAAGTTTTTATGGTGAAATATTTTAACATGTGTGAAGTAAGTTAAGACCATAAAATTTGGGATTCCCAAGAATTGACAAGTTGACAACCCTAAAACATCACCTACATGCCTCAGAAGAAAATAGAGAAAAATGGATATGCATGATGAAAATAAAATTATAAAAGGTATAAAAAGGATAAATATAATCATTATATGAATTTTATAATCATAATACAGATTTTATCATCATTTATAAACACAAAAGTTTCAATGTGAAGAGAATACATCTCTAAACTTGATTTCATGTACTTTATAGATACATACATGCCTATTTAGGAAAAATAGAGATAAATGTGAGTGGTTGTTTTAAAAAATGAGGTATTGTGAGTTAATGAGATATATTAAGTTGAATTATAAATAAAAATAATGATTTATTTGAGTTTTAAATTTATTGAATGTTATGTTAGGGGTCAAGAAGTTTGGTTATGCTTAGAATTCCTAAATGATCACATCTAGGCCTATATGACAAAAAAGTAAAGAAGGTTTTATTATTTAAGATTATTTTGAAGAAGGAAGACATAAAGAATATGGATAATATATTAATTAATGATACTAATGGATTTTAAATCCTTTAAAGAGGAATAAAAAGGCAAATAGTTGCTATTAGGGTCACTAATAAAGAGTTGTTTTTAAACCCTAACCATGAGCTTATGGAGGTTGCATTGGGTTTGAGGAATGGAATGGAGTAAATGAATACTAAAATACCTTAAATTTTTTATTTAAAACCCAAAAATTGTATTTTAAATCCAAACCAAGTGATTTTATGCATTTGTTGCATAAGGACCTTCTTCGAATGCATAATAATGCTTGAATGGATAGGAAAGTTAATTTCTAGTATGTGTGAAACCACAATGAGGAGATGCATGGGATACTAATAATATAATGGATGGAAGAGGGGGATGTATAATAAATATTCTTGGAACTTTTTATTGGGTTATATTCCTCAACTTTATGAACCATCCTTAAGAAGTTAGTTGACTCTAAAACCCTTCTTAAACCTTGAATGTGACCCAATGGAGGAGATAAGACCTATATGTAATTATTATGGATTTAATGACCCATAGAAACTTGGATAGCCTATGTAAATATTATTGGAATATGATTAGGTATAATTTTTGCATGTGTGTATTTTTTTGTATGGAAAAAGGCCCTATAAATCTCTATTTTTGAGGTTATGTGAGGTTTTTTGGATTGAACAAACCTTCATAATCAATTAAATAGATTATTTGCGGAAAAATATATGTTTTATAATTTTTTTTATATAATTAACTAATATTATATATTAATATTATAATATAAAAATTATTAACTACTCCTCGATGAAGAAATGTGACCATTTTTGCATTAAGGAGGAAGAGTTGCAAACTTGTTTCAAGACCTTAGAGAAAAAGGACTTTAAAAAAATATTGATGAGCATATATAGTTATCTATTAAAGGTATTTTGAGTCATGAAATATTATATTAACCATTCTCAACCATTAAATTCACTTTAAGCTTCAAGACATGAATGTTTATCTTGTCATTACCTTACCAAACAAGTGTGAATATTATAGTTGCAAGGTAACCTCAAATTCTTAAAAAAAGTATCCATTATCTAATCTAGGACCTAAATAAAAAAATGAAATATTATTTAGGTATATAAATTTTTAAAAAAAACATATTTTAATAATCAAACCTCACTATCAAGAGAGAGTGTGAAAATGAGTCATGGAGTTTAAGTGCAAGTCTCATATGCTGAAAAAGCATTCCAATGGGAGAACTCGTGTAGAAAGTTATAAAAAATGTGAAATTTCAATTAGATTAATTATAAATTCCCTAAATAGGTATATGTGTAAATATTTTATAACTATTTATTATCAATAATCCATGAAAACTACCAAAAAGACCACCTATGCCAACCCTATGAAGAGCTACTTCAATACATGTCCTAGAATGCGAAAAAGGAAGATGATAGAAAAGAATTGAAAGATTTGTGTCAATATTTATCTATTTTAAAACTAATATAATATCTTTTTCATCTCATGATTTTATCATCTTGTCTTATTCTTCTGTCTTCTTCCAATTCATTTATAAATGAAGCCTTGAGATGCATTAGATGTATCCTCAAGCTAGTTATGGTGAGGCCCTGCCAATTTGTAGACTTTTAATTTCATTTTTTAATTAAATAATATTTAGTTATATCATTTTAATATTGTATAAAGTGATATTGAGTGATTTTTTTATGAATGTTTTGCTATAGTAAGAGTATTTCCATGCATTTGTCATTTTTCATTCCTCTGTGTAAGTTAATTTCCTTTCCACAAGTCATATGATGTATAATACATGGTTTTATAATATTAAGTATTGTAACATAATTAGTGTCTACTATGAGGCCTCTTAAATAATAACCTTATCTATTTAAATAACCATATCCTTCATATAGAAACACTTGTGTGGTATGATCTATTTTGAAATTGTGAAATCAAATTGTAACTTGTCTTTTCAAACAATAGAAAGTTGAGGAATCTATATTTTGTGCATCACCTCCATATTTTATTATTAGTTTTAGTTCATTTTTATACATTTTATTTTCAAGTGTTATAAGTTATTTATAAGTGTTGGGTGAATCACTAAGGGATCTAGAACAACCTAGATCTTTAATCCACTTAGTAGGTCAGCCACAACCTAGGATTGTTCCCATGCTATCATCTAGTTATGAAGGATTAAAAAACCTTCCTAGGGGTGAAAAATAGATAGAAAACATTATCCATGTAGAAAAACATTATAATATTAACTTTATGACATGTGTTAACCATAATTATTCATTTACTAAGGCCATGATTAATGTGTATTATTAGTGAATAATTAATAATCATATCTAAAAATAAAATCATAAATTTTTAATTTTTAATTACATAAGATATAAAGCCTAAGGGAAACATAGGGTTTGGTATGATTCATATATATGGATTAAAAAAAATAAGTTTAACCATATTTTTAAAAAACCCTAATAAGATATAAGCTAGTAGAGTAATTCAAATCATAAAATATGGCATGGAAGCATACATCCAAGTACAAATTACTTAAACTAATTGTAATCATTAAAAAATTGGAATATAAAAAATATACTAACTAAAGTAAAGGGATAAGTAACTAGTTTATCTCATTGATTTTATACTATAATTGCATTATGTGAGTGGAAATGGCACTAAAGAAATCACGTGATTTATCTATTTTAGGAATTAAATATCTATATATACAAGGTTAATTCCATCAATATATCTTATTATCAATTATCAATATTATTGTGACCAACATACCCCACCTTAAATATTTTCATATGGGACCCACTTTCCATTCAAATATTCATGGTCACATTTGATGCATTGCATGTATAGGTCTGGGTTGCATGAAAATGGATTTATTTCTTCAATGGCTATTAGGTTTTTGAAATTTTCATGATCAAGGATATGTTCCATAAAATTAAGTTTCTTAAGATCTATTTTATGTATTTTGTATCATGCTCAATTTGGGATAGATTATGATTAGTGTTGAGATCTTAAACCTCAACTCTAAAAATTAAAAAATATGATTGTTGAAAAGATAAAAAGTGTTCTTAATCCAAAGATTTTATAAATAGTTGATCCCTTTTATTTTCAATAGTCATGTTTAAATAGCTACACTTAGGATTTATTTTTCTAATTGACTAAATTAATGTCTTGTCCAAAGTCATTTTTATGTCGACATGTGTTGTCTAGCCTTGACATAATGCAATATTGACATGTGCCTTCATTTATCCTCCTCTCCTATTACTTTAAAACCTATAAGTATACATTTAATTTTGGTCAAATATATTAACCCATGAATCTTAATCCCACCCTCATGTGTCCTATAGTTCCAATACCACCTACAAATTTAGATCCTTTCACATGAGCTATTAAGATCATGCCATGTGTCTTAATCTCAATCATGTTTAACCAATGGTTATTTTCATTGTGAATGAATTCATCTAATAAATCAAAAAAGTTATAACCATCCATGTGGCACAATATAGCTCATCCATGACATATATGTTATTACATAATTTTCAAATCTTCACTATCATTTGAATAAGTGAGATTGCTCCATGTGTCACAATCTAAGGGATCTATGATTGGTTAGACAAAGGTACATATTCAAAACCTAAATAACATTTGGATAAATTTGGATCATCCATGTGTCATAATACTACTCGCATGTGACCTTCCAAACAAAGGTACATAGTCGTATCCTAAGCAAGTGATAACTATCCATGTGGTGAATCCCAACATCACATGGCCTATTAGATAAAAGTACATAGTAAAAAATTATGAAAGAAATAACCATCCATGTGTGATAATTATAGTGACATATGGCCTCTTAGATCAAAGTACATAGTCAAAGTCTAAAAATCCTATGAAAAAATGAGATATTTATAAGTGTCATAGTCATGATCACATGCAACTAAGATACCAAGGTTTAAATGTTATATCCCCACACCTAGATAGTAAGAAACATAATTCCATGTGTCTCTTTAAAATTAAATTAATTTAAAAGACATGAAATTAAGCTCAAAAAGTCTATAAAAGAGAAACTTCTCAAAATAGTAGGAATAAGAATAGGAAATAATTATAATGACACCATGTGGAAATCAAACCTGCCAAAGTTGACTTTATAAATTCAAGATTAAAATTAAAGAGAAATCGATGGGTAAATAAATAAAAATATATTTTCATACATTAGTTCACGTAAATTGTAAAATCAATGTAATCAATTTTCAAGCCCAACAATTTGTTTTCAATATTTATGGCTCTTAATGAAAAATTGAACCACATTGATTTCATATTACTTTATGAATTATGTGAATTTGAACATCCAATTATTGAAAAGGGACCCTATATTTTTGTATATTTAGATATATTTTATAGAGTTTCAATGAAATCCTTATCTCATTGCCCCCTAAAAAAAATTTAATAGTCCATTTTTGTAAGAATATAGTTTATGGACATGGTGTTTGATTCAACTACATTAGAACATCAATTTATCGATTATTCATATGTTTTACAAAATATTGATGCATTAAATCCATAGAGTGTAGAGGAATAGTTTTATACAACCACAAAGATATATACTGATGATAAATAATAAATTGAGATAGTAAGCTTCAATAACATCACAATAAAATTAGAGGTAATGAATTGCATTGAGTTACTATAGGATTTATTTGTTAATGTTTGAATTTAAGGGAATATACTGCATTATCATGACATGACCTAAGAATGCATTTGAGAAATACTATAGACTCCAAGTCCTTGATATGACCTATAAACAACCTATGATAGATACATGGTTTTTAAAGTGTAGGATAAATTGAGATAAAAGGCCATAAACCCAAAATTTTTCATAATTAAGGGACATATTTCATATGTTCCCATGATAAAATTTATACTAGAGATAAAATTAGTTATGAAACTACTAAATAGGTTATATGTATTCCATACCATTTATTATGTGCATTAAATATGGGTTTCTTTGTTAGACAATACCTTGAGTTATTACAAGAATGTAAGCCTTGGGAAATTATTACTGACAATTTTAAGTTTAAAATTTCCAAACTAGAGAATTTTCCAAATGGAAACTTTTATATGATTTCGTATCTAGTGGATATCATGAATGACATAATAACTTGTCATAAAATGAGATATGGGAACAACATAAGGATTATCATAAAAAAAAAATTTAGGATGATTTCAACCTCCAACACATATAAGGTATCCAAAATTAAATCCATGTGATTATAGATGTATTTTACCCATTGTTCTATAGGTCTAGTTATGGATAGGCTATGCCTAGGTTATTAAAACCAATTAAGATAGGAATCATAAAGATGGGGGTTACTAGCTCTACTATGACCATATGGTGATAATAATATAAAAAACCTAGGTATAGCCATTGTATCTTAAAATAAAAGTATGATATGAGTTGGTTGAGAAATTAATTATTTTTTAATTATCTAATAGTTTAAATGTTGATATGAAAGATAGGTAAGGAATTATTCACAATATCCATTTAAGTAATGGATTCCTAGATTACATAGAATAGTAACATATATATTCATTTGTCAAGTTTAGGGTGAATTATGTCCTATTTAAATATCCATATAGGTATTGGGATCCAAGAAAGACCATTAGTAGTACTATTGAGTAGTTCAAGAATAAGGTTAGAATTACATATGGGAATTGGTGATTTAATAATGATCCCATATTTTTTAATGATGAATAAACATTGTAAATATAATTAGTTTAATAAAATATATAAGAGCCAAATCAAACCTTGTATTTGGGACTATGTCTGTCTTATGATGATATGAATTACATTGAATACAAGCTTAAATTTATATTCACAGATACAAGAAATAAGACTTATTCACCTTTTAATATAATATTGGCACCATATGTCACAATAACCAAAAACCACATTGCCATAAAAGTGATATCTTGATAGAGTGGCATAAGGAGATGAATACCCTGGTGAAACAATTTATTAATCATTAGCAATGGTAATTGTATATTTTGAAGGACACGAGATTCACTTGCATTAACATTCCTCCTAGATAATTAGCGACAAGGTCAATTTTTGAGAGGATGCTCTTGGTAGAAGCTAATAGTTTATATATTGAAATAAAAGTGTCTATGTATAATACTAATGATAAAATAATTTATTTGATAACTTTTTAAAAATATAAGGTGTAAAACACATCTAAACTCAATGTAGAACTTAAAGCCTCTATGATAATCCATAGAAAAATGATATCTAAACTTCCCCAATTATTTAGAAAGTCCATAATTTATTATGAAATAATCAAATTAGATTTTGACTTAGATTATGTTTTATATCAAAAAGTGGAAACACTAAATTATTAAAATATTATAGTGGTTACACCATATGTCCAATTTTTATCCATAGTTTATTTAGTCTTAATTTTTAGGGTATAAAGTGGTGCAGACATCAAAGAGGCCCATTTTTGTCACACTTCATGTAACAATGCTACTAGTGACCCAATTTACTATAGTTATAATTCCCATGAAAAAAATTAATTTTAGTTCTAACTATAATGGAAATGACCTAAGATTTGAATATGTAATATTTATCCTCAAGTAATACCACATCAACACTATAGTTAGTTGTTAAATGTATGAGTCATGAAGTGAGTTATTTTTTGTTGGGATATTTTGACAGTTATTTTTGATGGAGTATTATTTACATTAATACATTGTAAACATTCATGGGGTTCATGATTTTTTTGGTGGTCTTATTTTAGTCTTATAGTTAGATAAGACTAAAATTCCAAATTTTAGGGAGTAATTGAATGATCACATGCAATTCAATTCTAACACATGTGTTCAACAATATGTATATTTCCTTGCCATTAAAATTTCATAGGATTACATATTACTTATGATTCATGATTGGTATAATACACTAAATGGTTACATGGATACTAAGATTTAACATATGTGGAATCCATGGAAAGAGGTAATAAATTAGATATAAGTTGATAGAGAGCCAAATATGACATACATGATCATGGAAAAAAAAAAAATAATTAAATTTTTATCTTTTTTTGGTCTCATTTAGGTGTCTACATGTTTAATAAAAAAACATGAATCTCATGAACAAGAATTTTAAGGTTCATCACAATTATGGATTTTATATTTTGACAATGCCATTCCAATCAAGGATCAGGGATGGGTATAACATTAATTTATCTAGATGGTAAGTATTATATTATTGCATATAACTTAAAATTACCATCCACTAATATTCAATCTAGATATGAAGCTTTAATTTCAAGCTTGTAGTTCCCATTGAAACATAAGTTCAAATAGTTAATGATACTTGGAGATTTTGAGATGGTTATAAATTAGATTAAGAGAATATATTAGTGAAATATTTCATAATTAAAAATTTATAAGAAAAAATCCTATAATATAATTGATTTATTTGAACCATTCAACATTATATCCATTATAAATGAGCAAAATAAACATAATATTTATTAATATCTTCAACTACAAATTTATCACTAGTCTAGTAATTCAAAATGGAGAAATTTTCATTGGATTTGGTCTCCTATCCCTATATCCCTGATATCATGAGGATTTTTAGGTTTTGATGATCATCAACATATTTTATAGTTTCTAAACAATTAAATTATATAGTTTCAAAGTAATTTTGATAATTTTGAGTCCCAAATAATTGATTAATTTCTTTTTGATCAAATGAACATAAAATAGTTAGGAGATGATGGCATCCTAGACATAATATAAAATCAAATTCCCATGGGGATGGTGTCACTAGAGTGAGTGTTTTATATTTATATTAGAGTTGAAAGTTATAAGTGGACCAAAAGAGATGTATCTTATTTTTCTAAAGTAAACATGGGGACTGTTGGCCACCCACAACATGTTAACATTGAACTAAGTTAATATGAATAAAAAAATGAATAAATTAAAGTATTTTATAACTAAATATAATGA
Organism: Torreya grandis; assembly: GCA_037957365.1. Taxonomy (NCBI): domain Eukaryota; kingdom Viridiplantae; phylum Streptophyta; class Pinopsida; order Cupressales; family Taxaceae; genus Torreya; species Torreya grandis. The sequence continues at coordinate 558,235 of JARHVA010006952.1, forward strand.
TGTAATTTATTAGACATATAAATTTTAAAGTTTTTTTACCCCAGAGTCACAACTCATACCATACCCATCCAATAAGGGTGTAAATGATTCAAGAAATTTGAAAAAACAATAAACCTAGTTTTATATCCTCTCATTTAGAAGGAAGTCTAAATGTTTTTAGATGTCGAAATTATGTTTCCAATAAAGAAATTCACTTTGGTTTCTAATATAATACATGTGATGAAAAATAATGGTTAAATTAGGTTGTGCATATATTTCAAAAACCTAAACACACATTCAGAAAAAGATAATTATCATTTGCCATCTCTAGATGATGTAGTTCAAATGGTCACTGGATTAAAACTAATGTCCTTCTTGGATAAATTTTTAGGTTAAAATGAAGTATTTTTTAAAAATTTAGATATAATGAAAACTAATTTTACCACCTATTGGGGAACCTTTACATATAAAAGGATGTATTTCAACCTCATTAATGAATTTGTAGATTTTTAAGGTGCTACAAATATCTCATTTGAAAGAATCATTAGAAAATGTATCGTCATCTACATGAATGACCTAACTATATTTTTTAAGGACATGCAAGATTATTATGCCCATATACAAAGTGTGTTTAATAGGTGGAGGAATGGATTAAGAAGAGTGTTTTTAGAGTCATAAAAGGGGAACTTTTAAGCCACACCATTATCAAATATGGAATTTATATTGACCTAGAATGATTTTAGGATATATCAAAAATATGATATACTAATTTGAGAAATGAGAATAATTATTTATTTATAAACATTAGTTTTTTATATAAATTCATTTTAGGATTTACATGAATTATCAATCCATTAAATGTTACACTAAAATAAGATGCCAAAATCAAGCGGATAGTTGAATCCAAAAGAAAATTTCAATATATTAAGAATTATTTCACTCAATATATATTTTTTATCAACCCTAAATTCACAAATGATTTCATCATGTATTCATTTACATCATAACATACTATAAGAACTATAGTCATGTTGAATGTAGATGACATCAAACATATAATTTACATTATGAGCACAAATGAAAATTAAATAGAATTAAATTATTTCATGATAGAAAATAAAATTAATGTTATGATCAAGGTAGTGAATAAAATTACATAGTTATTCTTATGAAATATTATCTACATCATTATCTTAGACCAAGATGTAAAACTGAAGCTTGGAAAGAATGAGTTATGTGAAAGAAAATGCAAATGGATGGCAATGTTTCAAGAGTTTGATATTGAAATCATACAAGTTAAAATGTTAAAAGGATAGGGTATTATGAAATTATTGATATAAATATATCTATGCATATAGAATAAATAAATAGATGAAGCTAAAATAACTAGAGGGGATTATTATATCCTAATAATTCATGACTTGGTCATAGGCACATGCCATCCTAAATTAAATAGAGAACAAATATGAACACTCAAGCTCAAATAAGTTCATTAATTTATAAATAAAAGAGTTTTGTATCAAAAAAATATTAAGTCTTTTATTTATGTTATATATCAAAATAATAAGGTTAAAACATCCTAGATAGTCTCCATCAAAATATTGATAGTGGACACTATTATGTAAATCTTACAGGACACAAAATATTAAGGATAGGATACTACTAGCCTACCATCTTCAAGGATGTTCATACCCATGTGATATCATGTAATCTTTTCCAAGTACTAAGCAAAAGATAAGTACATATAGTAATGACTTTCCATCTTGTAGTTGAAGGATGCCCTTTTTCATAAAGGGGTTTAGACATTATGGGAGTGATTGATATGATTTCTATAGTAGGACATAAATTTGTATTTATAGCCATGGATTAATATACCAAATAGGCTAAGGCTATAGAAACAAAAAATTATAGAGTTTAAGATGTAATCAAATTCCCTTAAGAGAATATCTTGACTTGATTTAAGATAATAGTTTCCTTAATATGTGACAACAACATGGCCTTCCAATCTAAAGAGTTTACTAAATGGGTCTATTATAATCATATTATTGTCAAGTTATCTTAAAATCAATATCCACATGTAAATGGAGTTGTAGAATCTACTAATAATAAATTTATGGATGCCGTAAAGAAGACAACAAAATAAAAAATAAGGGAATGACATATGTTGCTGAAGCATGCACCATAGGAATATAAGATGAGACACAAATAGGCCCTCAAATATTCCCATTTTATGATAGGTTATGTAAAATATCATTTATTTCCCATTATTCTTATGCTACGATCATATCAATTCATGTAGGAATATATGAAAAAATGAATAAATTTAATCAAGGTTACTAGACATTGTCCAAATAGAGACATTGTCCAAATGGAGTACAAATGAAATAAAGATCTCTAAATCTTCAAAAAACCCTAAGATATTTTAAAGATATGGTTCAATAAAAAATGGAAAATCAAAGTTTAACATATTTTAGACCTAGTGCTCTTCTGCGATAAAACACATGAAAATAAAGGATAACATGATAAATTCACTCCATGGTGGATTAGACCATGTCATATTACTAAAATTTTGGGTTATAATTTTTTTTATTGAAATATTTCAAAATTAAAAATTTAAATTTTTTAGTTAATGGGAATTTTTAGAATAATTATTTGATGACTTCTCCAAGTAGAGCCATCTTAAAATAACCATGAGTTCTACCTTAGTGTTATGCATAGATTATATTTCTAGCTTTCCTAGATTATATTTATAGTTTTATTAGATTTTATTCCTTACTTTATAGATTAGTTATATACTTTGGTAGGATAAATTTCATGTTTTCAATATTTACTTCTTTCTATAGTAACTTTTTTACTTCCCTAGATTAGTTTATTTAAATTCATAGCAATACAATGCTATTATGATTTCATCAAAATTATCCTAACAAGGAGTGGTTAAAATCACATTAAAATTGTATTTGTATATATTATTCTTGGCAAATTTGAATCCCTATGATCAAGGTATGTATCATGTTTGAGAATAAAGTTTTATTTGGAGTGAATAGGTTTATCAGATAATTGGAAGTTGCTCTAATGTTTTCATGCAAATTTCACAAAGACTTCTAATTCTAAAATATAACTAGATGTTTACATATTTAATAATTGTTTAAGAGATAATACACACTGAGTATATTCAGAAAATTAATAAAATATATTATTTACTAGTAACATGTGGGTGTGATAGTAAAGCATCTTGGTTATTACAAACCCAACCTGAGTTCAAATCTCACTATGGTATCTTTGGCAATATATGGCCATTATTAGTATTTTTTATGTTGGTTTTGGCCATCATTTGTATTATTGGGGTGGTTTTGGTTGTTCATTGGTCTTCTTGGGTTAGTTTTGGCCACATTTGGTATTTGTGGGTTAGTTGTGGCTGTTCATTGCTATTTTTGGGCTAGTTGTGGTCATTTTTTATATTCTCAAGCTGGTCGTTGTTATTGGTATATCTAGTACATATGAAAGATGATCACTTAGAGATTTGGGCCATTGATTGTGTCCTAGACCAATTCATAGTTCTAGTCAAAAGTAAATACCTATCAATATATATATATATATATATATATATATATATATAGAAGAATGGAATATTTCTTGAATAATATGTATATGTATGTTTGTGTTTTTGTGTGTGTGTGTGTGTGTGCATGCACACACACACACACAAACACAAACATACATATACATATTATTCAAGAAATATTCCAATCTTCTATATATTTATATATATGTATATATATATATGTATATATATATATATGTATATGTATATATATATATGTATATGTATATATATATATGTATATATATATGTATATATATATATGTATATGTATATATATATATGTATATATATACATATATATATATATATATATACATATATACACACACACACACACACACACACACATATATATATATATATCACACACACACACACATTATATAAGATAAATTCCATTCCTATAAACCATCCAATGGTGGTTCTTAACTATTATTCTAATAATATAAAACCAAAAAAAAATGGAAAAGGGTTATTCAATTAATCTCTACCAATTCTATGGACAAATGGTTGGTATTGGATAAATGGTTAGAGTGGAATCATGGGTATCTCTATGGGGCTATGAATGCCTACTTGGAAGTAGAATAATTCTTAACTTTCCATGTTTTAGTACTTAATATATAAATATTTCTATAAAATAAGATCAATATAATATTGAACTCTAACTCTTTTTAAAACTCTCATAACAAGGGAAAATTAATATTTACAATATCAAACACATTTAAAATATTTGTAAGGGTTAGTATGTTTCATGATTACATTTGGAATCTATTTCAATTTTCTAATTTATATAAATTTTTTGGTAAAGTTTGAGGATTTTTATGATCAAACCAAGATTTTAGGTTCTCAAATACTCTAGATTATTCCCCACTAACTCTAAATTTGTTGTGATGAACATGCCCCACCTTTAAAATTATTAGGTGGGATCCACTTTCTATCAATTCTTCATGATATATCTCATGTATTGCATGTTCAGATATGGGTTACATGAAAATGGTTTTATTTTTTCAATGGTTATTAATATTTATTACAAGTTTCATGAGAAAGACTCTATTCCATAATGTTAAGTTTTTCAAGGTTTACTTTACGTAATTTGTAACATGTTGAATTTGGTCTAGAATATGTTTAGTATTAATGTTTTAGACCTCAAATTTTAATATTTCAAAATATGTCCATTAAAAGGGTAAAAAATATTCTTAATAAAAATGTCCTATAAATAATTTATCCATTTTAATGTCAATATTTGATAAAATTTGGTTATGGTTATGATTTATTTCAATATTTAACTAATATAATATCTAGTATAAAGTCCTTTTTCTATCTAAATGCACAGGGTAGACCCAAAATTACAAAATTTTGACACATGTCTTCATCCAACCTCCTTGACCATGAGTTTCAAAGTTTGAAATATACTTTTCATCCAAGTCAAGGAGATTAAGCCATGTGTCTCAATCCCATTTACCGAAGGCCTAATATTATAGGACATAATTTACAAAGGTAAAGACTTGCACCCAAATGAGAGAGATCATGCCACGTATTCATTCCAATCATCTATAGATAATGGTTATTTTAATAATTAATGAAGTCATATAAGTAATTGGATAAGTGAGGAATATCCATGTGCACATTTTTTCTAAACTATGACTGACAAGTCCATATACAATTTTTAAGGTTCACTACCTTATAGATAAGTGAGATCACTCCAAATGTCACAATATTGAGGACTTATGGATATTTAGACTAAGGTACATAGTGAAAACTTGAAGACCATCAAAAGTAACATAGTACATCCACATGTCATAATATTTCTCATCCATGAAATTTCAAGTCAAGGTATATATTCATATCTCAGGTAAGTGTTAACCATCAATGTGGTATAATTCTAGTGACCTAGAGCCTATCAAATAAAGGTACATAGTTATATCTAGATAAATTTATATCCATCCATGAAGAATAATTTTGATGGCTTATGGTATATTATACTAAGATACATAGTAAAAATTTTTAAAAAAAATCAAATAAGTGATATATTTTCATGTGTCGTAATCCATCTCACCCATGACTAAAATACCATGGTACAAAATTCAAATCCCCACACCTAGTGAAGAAATTAAATAATGTCACATTTTTCCTTATGAATAAATAGGTTTTAGAGACATGAAACTAATCCCTAAAATTTCATAAAAAAGACACTTATCATAGTAATATGACTAAGTATATGAAATGAACCCAAATATGCTAGGTGGAAATAAAACATGCCAAAGATTTTTTCTTGAAATAAAAATACAAATGATAAATACATAGATGGGTAATAAATAAAATACATAGTTTGAGATTATTTTTCATTGTTTGGAAACTAAATTCATTCAATTTTAGATCCAAAATAAATATTTTTAATATATTTGGCTTTGAACACAAATTTAGACCCCACCTTTTTGATATTATTCTATGAGTTATGTGAATTTTAGTTTCTAACTACTAAAAAATGACCCTATATTTTATTACTTGTAAAGATGTTTTATAGAGTTTAAATGGAATATTCATATCATGTCCCTCCATTTACATATTTTATTACTATAAGAACAAATTTTATGGGAATAATGTTTGATCCAACCACTTTAGAACGTCAATCTATCTATTAATCAAATGTTTTGTAAAATTTTGATGTAATTGAGACATACATGGTAGATGATTAGTTTTCCATAGGTAAAAGGAAATATATTTATGATATATAGACAATCAAGCCAATAGGATTGCATAACATTATTTAAAAACTAGAGGTATTGCCTTATATCAACTTACTATAGGATTTCTTTATGAATGGTCAAAATTCAAGGAATATAGTACATCATAGACATAACACAACCCATGTGGCATACATTGATGGGAATGTATTTTATAAATATTATAGACTTGTATTAATTGATATTACCTATATCCATCATACGGAAGATGCATAGTTTTCAATCAATATATTCTAGGATAAGTTTATATAATCGTCCATAAACATAAATAATTTCATAATTAGGGGCCCTATTTAATGTATCCCCATAATCAAGTTTAGAATAGGTATAATACTATCTATGGTACTACTAAATATGTTATAAGGATTCCCTAGAATTTTTTATGTCCATAAAAAATTATTTTCTTTGTTAGACATTACCTTGATTTTAAATAATATTGTATGCATTAGAGAGATTGTCAGTGCCAATTTGAAGTCTAAAATGTCCATGCTAGATAATTTAGTATATGGAAAATTTAATATGATATTATATCTAGTGGATGTCATGAATACAATAGTGAGTATGTAACAAAATGATATTTGGGAAGCATCTCAGGACTATCCCAAAAATAGGATTTATGATGATTTAAAACTCACACACAAACTGATTAAAAAATAAAATCTAAGTGATTGTAGATATATTTTATTGAATGGTTTATAGGTCCATTTATGAATAGGCTATGCCTAGGTTATTAAAACTAATTAGTAGAAGAAATATAAATTTGTTGGTTTACTGATCCTACCTTGATCATATGAGGATAAGAACATAAGGAACCTATGTAACCCTATTTTACATTCCAAGGCAAGTCCCAATAAAGTTTTCTAAGTAATAAATTACTTTCAAATTATCTAATAGTGAAAATGTTGATTTGAAGAGCATTAGGCAAGGAATTATTATAAAAATCCATTTAAGTATTATCCACCTAAAATACACAAAATGAGAACATCTACATTTAATGAGGAAGGTTTGAGTGCATTATGTCTTGGAAAAAAAATTAAATCAAGTACTAGGATCCATGAAATACCATCAAGAGTACTATTGTGAAGCTTAGTAATAAGGTTATAATTACATATGTCCATCAATAGTTTCAATATGACCCCAATTTTTTGAATGTTTAAGATGACATTGTTATTATAATTAATATGATAAAGTCAAGCATGTCATTGATAATGACATAAAGGATCCAATATGGTCATAATATTATTTAATAATATTCTAAGAGGATAGATAATGAGGACATAGTTCTATTGTAGTTTTAAAATCATCCTCCTTAAGTGGAAACCAACACATATATGGAGACTAATTAGTAGACTAGGTCTAATATCTTCAAGGTTTTACCTAGACCTCCAAGTGATACAACCCCTTAGTCAAAAACAACATGAGAATATCTACATCTCTTGACAACCCAATGGGATCACTTTATCTTTCACCCTTTCCATCATTGACAACAATGTGATAAATAGGTCTTCTTTATTCTTTTCATGTTCCCTTTATTTCCAAATTATCATCATTATTCATTATTATTCCTAATACAAATACCATTGCCTATTATTTTTTCAATCATGTTGTTACTTATTACTATTTTACGTCCCTTGCCATTTTTATCCCCTACCCCATTGTAATCATTGCCTACTAAAATACCACATTTGGTAGTTCTTGGTAATACTAAGTCACCACATAATGACTATATGATCCTACCATAACTCACTTTTCTATACACAAGTACAATTTTTACTATTGTTATGCCTTGCACAATTACATAAACTTAAAATATGAAACCTAAAACTTCCCTAGTATCTCCTCATGTCTCTATATTCATAAAATAAGAAGAGAGACGTTCATAATACTTAGGTGTTCCATTAGGTCCACTTTGTACATAAATATTGTGATTAAAATAAGTGGGTAATTAGAGGTACAAGTGAAATAATTTAGTAATAAGTAGAGAAACAAGACCAAGAGGGAAATGAACAAAGATAGAAAGAAACATAGGACATAACAAGAAATACTCAAGTATTTGAAAATGTTGTTACTATGAAAAGTATTTTTTCACCAACATCAACAATATCAAATTTTATTTAAGGAAGCAATCTTATTAAAAATTTAACTGAAGTTTCTATTAAAACTAGTATAGTGGACCAAGCTTATGAAGAGATTCATAATAAATCAATGGAAGATTATTTGAAAAGGACTAACCTAGCTCCATTGACTTCATTATTTATTTTTAATACTCTGTTTACTTTTAATATTTTTGTTACTATTTATGTTAATGATACTTATTCATACATTAGATAAAAATTTAAAAATTTAGAATCAACCCTAGTAACACATTCTTTCCTTATCACCACTTATCCATAAAATTTTAGGATAGAGGTGCATTTTGAAGAGATAATGTCCTCCATTTTTGATACACAGTATTTTATACAAAGTCCATCTACCAGACTGGGTATGCTAATTTATCAGGTAACTTTGATAGATTTCTCCATACTATATATATATATATATATATATATATTTATATACTTTTTCTTTTCTAGAATCTTTATATATATATATAAAGATTCTAGAAAAGAGAAAGTATATAAATTATACACCACCAGAAATAAAATTCATAAGATGGATGATGGATATTGATTCCCTTATTTAGATATATATATATATATATATATATATATATATATATATATATATATATATATATATATATATATATATAAGATTCTAGACAAGACAAAGTATAAAAATTATACACCACCACAAATAAAATTCATAAGGTGGAGGATGGATATTGATTCCCTTATTTAGATATCAATTCCTTTTAATTTTTTTTAGTTTCCTTCAACACAAATTTTTCCACTAGGGAAATCCCCACCTTCCACTTCTATATCTATCGATCAAGCTATAAAGAAAGCTATACTATACATCCTCCCTAGATCTATAAGTTGAAAGAAGTGAAAATAAGAAAAAATATTTAATCATCACTAAGAATACCAAGGTGGATTTCAATTTTCATATACAAACATATACAATGAGGATGGCAAAAATGAATATTTTTATAGTTGAAGGTAAATCTATAGAATTATAACAGAGATAGGAAATATTTTCACTAAGAAAAAAGAGGAAGGCTCACTAAGGATATTTAGATGAATACAAAGAGGATCCATATAAATCTATTGATATAAATAGGTGATTCCTTGAGAATATGATCAGAGGTTATGACAAATAAAATAATAAGTTACAAGAAATATGTGCTATTGAAACTCTAAGGGATATTCTGAATAATGTGGAGGATGTATCTTAAACATTGTATAATATAATTAGTTCGATAAGATCTTAAAGAGGTGAATCAAATTTTGCATGGGGTATTGTGTCTAATTATTATGAGAGTATGAAGGATATGAAATCAAATATTATATTTATAGGTGATGCTACACTAAATAATACTTATGCACGTTTGAATCTAATCATGGCACTAGATGTCACACTAGCCCAAAACAACATTACCATAAAAATCATATCTTGTTGGAGTGGCATAAGGAGATGCACACCCTAGTGTAATAATTTTTTATTCATGAGAAATTGGAGATATATATTTTTAAGGAATGAGATTCATTTTCCTTTACACATATTTGGGATAGTTAGTCACAAGGCTAATTTTTGAAAACTTACTCCATGTAACTGTTAATAGTTTTGATGTTGAAATATAAGGTTTTATGTATAACATGAATGAAAAATTAATTTAATGGATAATATTTGTAAAATACAAGGTGTAAAACATATATATTCTAATTATATCATTTAAAGCCTCTATGATCATCCATAAAAAAATAATGGCTAAGCTTCTTAGATTATTTAGAAGCTTCATTATTTAAATATGAAATAATCAAAATAGATTTTTACTAGAGTTATGATTTGTAACATAAATTATAATAATTAAATCTTGAAAATATTTTAATTGGTACATCATATTTCCCTTCTCATCCATAGTATACTTAGTCTTAGTTTGTGGGGTATACAAAAGTGCACACATTAAAGGGGCTCACTTTTGTCACAATTCTAGTCATAGTGCCATCAATGCCCCCATTTACTATAGTTAAAAATCACTTTGGGAATAATTAAAATTATGAAATCAAATCCAATTGAAACTTTAGTGGAAATTATCTAAGATTCAAATAAGGAATAATTATCTTTAAATGATTGCACATCAACATCGTACATAGATTTTTCATAGTTGTATCTCAATACTATGATTTGAGATATTTTTTATAGGATTTTTTTATTTAAGATATATTTTTTACCAAGAAGTATTATTTATATGATTATATTTTGAACATGAATGGGATCCATTATTTTTTACATTGTCTTATTTTATATAATGTTGAATTTGGACTTTGTTTGAAGGATGAGGCATATCCATCCCAAGCCTATTTATACTTGTACCCTCTTAATTCCTAGGGGATGATATTTTTTCCTAATTAAGGTTAATAAGAAATTTTAAGGATTAATCTAAAATTTTACCTAATTTGTGTGTCTATTCCAAATCTTTTGTCTCATTGAGGAAGTTCCATCATAGTGGTAATTTAGTTATTTGGGTTGTGTAGAATTATTTTTAATACATTTATTCAAATCATTTTATTATCTAATTTTAATACTCTCTATTTATTAATCATAATATATAATTAATAGATGATTTATAATATTAATATATTATTAATATCAAAATTTTGATTATGAACATTGAATTTCTTTTATTTATTACCTTTGACTGCTAATTATGTTTGTATGTTTTCCATGTTGGTAGAAAATTATATGAGTCATTAGTTCTCAATCACTTGTCCAACTCATAATATAAAGACTAGTTTGAAAAGGTTTCATCCATATTTTTCTTAAAAAACTTATTTTTTACCATTCCATCCTTTTATAATTTTTTGATCCAGTCCAATCTAGGTTATAATCCATCCATCAACCTCAATTAGAATTATCTTTTTTAAAATTACATTCAATTGAAAAATCTAATGTAGATAACCTGTTACTCACTATTATTACACCAAGTGGTTATTTATAAAAATAAATATCCTTAAACTCATGCCTTGGATTGATGTTCTTTACTGATCCTAAAATTCTAGAGGGTAACTCAATATTTTTTGGTGTGCATAAAACCCATATTAATAGATAATAAAATGTAGTTAGTTTTGACCTATGTATAAATGTGGGATTTTCAACATATAATCAACTAAAATTTTATTTTAAAGATGTATATACATGATTATAAATTATAATGACAAAAATATTTCTATAAATCATCTCCTTTCTCTTAAAAAAATAGGTGTGCTTATGAAGGATAGAAACATGAAAAAACTAGGAAAGTGTAATGGGCCAAGTTGAAGTTAATCACACCCATTTGATGATTCAAAAATACATACATATACAATAATCTAATGATGGAAATAAAACCCCACATAATTATACTACCTACTTTGATTATGTTGTATGTGTGCATTTAGTGATTTGGATTTTGTTACTTTATAATAACTGGTTACAATTGGATTTAGAATGCTTTAGTCTTGGCTTATTATAGTCCTAGTGATTTATTCACAAATTAGGTTAAATATGGTATATTTTTTCAATGTGAAATAGTGTATAGATGTTTACTAAATAAGTGTTAAGTCTAATTTTGAATGAGATCTTGATTTTTTATAGATGTGTCCAATTGTTTAATTTTCATGCCACTGATATGATAAGTATATTTTATAACACTAACGAAAGGTTATATATTAAAAATTAAAAATAAATAAGAGAGGGTAGGTTTTAACTAGATTAGTTCAATACTAATTGGTGAGATTATCTAAATTTTATAAAAGTAACTTACATATAGGTGGATTGATTTGAAGGCTTATATATGTTTGTGTAATATGTTTAATAGGTTTGAAACATACAATGATTTTCCTATAGGTTTTTAAAATTGAAACATAGGGGTGAACTCATAAGATAACATGTAAGTGTCATTGAATTTTAAATCATGACCATATTTATATGGTCAAGTCATGTGTGGTAAATCTATGTCAATCTTGTCATTTTCAAGTATGACACCATATCTTATTATCTACACATTTTTGGGTCATTTGGCACACCAACTTATATAAGGATTAAATATATGTAACCTCTTAAGAAAGAAGGCGAAATTTCCTCAAGGTATATATTTTTAGGTCTTGGCTTGTTGGATAACCTAGTTGGTTAATGTGAAACCATTCCATTTCAAGGGGAATGTTGTAATAGATTTATAAAATGAAATATAATTTGATTTTTTTCATTTGGGTTTGTAGGGACAAAAAAAAGAACAACAAGAATGGAAACAAATTATTTAAAACAATCTATAATTTAGATAAATCATTAAAATTATAGTTAATTCAATACATTAGTTTCATCACATACATTTAATAGTGCATAAAATGTGATGAAAAAGGCTTGAAATAAAGATTACACTTGCAAAGATTAATTTAAATGTTCATATCTAATTCTACACATACTATATCATATTTACATAAAGAGAGCAAAATATGAACGTAAATAGGAAAATAATGAGCCTTTGTTGTCATGTATAAAAATATGAATTGTTTAATTAAGTAAATACATATAAAACAATATTTAACTTGGTCATAGTATACATAACCATAATAATAAGATGATTCAAAAGTATTAGGATTTTGTAACTATGAATAGAATTTGAACAATTCCACCATATACATGCACTAATAATGAGATTACCTATTCATATCCTTTCTATTTAACATATATTTAATAATTTTTTTTTGTAGAAATCCACAATAATAATTCAAATTAGAAACTATTTGGTATCATAACAGCATAAATTATATTTATAGGAGGATATAATGAAAATAAACTAAGTTTAAATAAAAATATGAGTTTCTCCAAGTGCTTCCAAAAAGCCTCTAAATGCTATCTACTATTATTATAAGCTATATATAGACAGACCTTCCATTTAATAGGCGGGTAAAAAATATTTAATATATGGATCAAGATCAAAGGCCCATATTGAATGTAGAAATAAATTATTCCAACAAAATACATGATAATAATAAGACAATAATCCCAACATTTAATTTGTGTGAAAAGGGGCACATAGAACAACAACATTTTCTAGTTACATTAAATGTTGTGGAAAGTTTCATTTTCTATCTAGAACACTCATATTTAGTAGGTTTATTCTCTACTTGTATAGCTCCACAAAAATAGAAACTGTAAAATATCATATTTACTACATAAACAAATATCAATTAAAATGAAAGAGTGAAAATTTTCACTGCAATATGCAATTCACATAATTTATATATTAAAATTTTGAATTTTATCTCTGCAATACTATAACTAATGTGATATATGAACAAAGACCAAGGTTAATAATTTACAGTGATAGATTGTCCATAAAATTAAATTAGAGATTGAGGTTTTACCTACAGGTGTAATTAATGGATTACTTTGAACACCCACCCCATATAAATAGAGGTAATTAGGAAGGCAATGGGAATTTATCAAATCTTAGTTTTAATTATAGTAGTTTTGTCAACCAAGTGATATCCCCCTCAATAGATGAAAATAAATTCTCATCCCCATATATAGATAGGGGGCCTAACTAGTTTATAGTTTTTTGGTAGATATTAGATAGGGTGGGTGCACCCCTATCCATATATCTCAACTATAGTGTTCCAATTAATACCATATAGACTATGGTCACCCCAAGATAGTGTCATTTAGCCTCACATAAATATATAATATGCTAGTAACATACCCATCTATAGACCCCTATACTCTATACTATATGTAGTGTTGTACCCATGGAACCACATATTATGGTGGGCAATAAATTAATTAGTGTAATATGTATGAAATGGGTTGGCAATCAGTACGATAGTATTTATATAGTTTCATTGTAAATATTTTCATGGGTTGGCACTAATGGACTGGAAAATAGAGTTTCAAGTTAAAAATTCTGAGCAAACAATCATATTTGGGTAAGAGGGGGTATGTTATTATAATAAAAAAGTTTGACTCAATTTTTTAAAAAATATAATTTTATTATATTTAAACCATTTTAGTTATTTTAAAATAGAATTAATTATTTTTAAAACCCTAATTATAAATAAAACTAATTAAAAATAGTTACAAAAAATCAATTAGAAAATCTAATGTAAGTTCAAATTTAATTAAAAAATAATATTCTAAAAAAGGGGGAAGGATTTCATATCCTTAAGGCCATTGCATGGGGGTTGATAGCCCACCTTGACTGGGTTAAGTTTAACATTCCAGTAAATAAGGGATGAGGGATTTATGCCCTCCTAAAGGATGTGCTTAGGTTTTTAAGCCCAACCAATGAATTAATAAAACATTCCATGACCCAAGAATAATAAAAAACTTAATTCTTATTAACATTAGTCTACTCAATATTAAAACTTAGACATGATTAGGATCTTTAGACTTATTACTATTTAAAATGCACTTCTTCCCATGTAGACTTAATTGAGGTTTGATGGATTAGGTAAAAAAAGGAAACCGAAAAATGTCATAGGTTATTTTCCAGAGGATTATTATATATAATAATTTATTGTATGAATGCTTTTAATGCAATGTGATGAGTTTTTAAAGATGATTTTCCACTAAAAATAGCTTGAATCCTCATAGAGATAATATGTGATGTTTAGTTAACTAACAAAGGGAGATAGAAAACCTACTAGATTTAATTTTCATGCAAAGTGTTAAATATATAAATTTATTTCAAAGATTCACTGACATAATTGGATGGGACACAAATCTTAATTCCAAATGTAAACATAAGTTAGACAAAAATAATGGCCATGTAAGGGAATATAAACTGAAATATGAAAATTGAGACTAGACTAAAAACAAAAAAAGTAGATACCATGTTTTATAAAAAAAATTATGGCATGTTATACCATGAATAAAAAATGGTGAATCTATTAAAAATACTAGTAATTATTTTTAAAATAAAATAAATGTGTCTAAAAACTAGAAATATATAACTTAAAAAATATGTGAAATAAGAATAGATGAATAAATGGATAATAAGGGAATGACAATAGGAATTTTTTTAATATTCACATTGACCAAATTATTTGAAAATTAATTCATTCCCATTCATGAAACTTGCATAAACTAGTTTCTAAAAACTAGATTATTGAACTAGTGAATTATACCTCAAAATGATTTTTTGGAATTTGTTCCCCTACTAGATATATGTCCATAACATAGATGAATTTATATTTAATCCCACTCAATTCCTTGACGTAATTATATCTAGGTTTCCATGGCCCTAGGAGAGGTTACCTAAATCACCCTAAAATTGGATTTTTCTAATGATTGATTTTCTTTTCTCTTTCATTTTTTGTTTTTATTTATTTTTGTATCTCAATTATGTGTTTGGGATTACTATGAAATATAAGATTTAGATGTTGATGAGGGATTTAACTAGACCCATATCATAATTAGGTAACCTATAACATTTTAGGATCTTAATAGAAGTGAACTCCACTCAAGGGCATGAATTGTAGGTATGTGGTCTTAACAACTAGTTGATGGAATAATAAGTAGGACATGCAAGTTTTTAACTAGTTTTTTTGGATAGAGGGGCGGTCTTTTAAAAAACAAGTAAAAATATATATGAATTGGATGGATGTTTGGTTATTAATCTAGAGTGGGTAGGTCTCAAAATAAACTCAAAAAGGAGGGAAATGTAAGGTAAAAAATAGATGTTATTTGGTTTTTAAGAATAACTTCCTTGGATGGTTCCTAAGTAGACAAGAGATTATAAAACCTATGCCTATTACTAGTATTCATTATACACACATAGTTAGAGATAGCTAATAAGTCTAGGGGGATACTGATATAGTAATATCATAAGCCTCAATCAAAGGTCTCTCATTTTAGAGAAGCTATTGCACACCCTTAATCATAAGATTATGGCTCAAACTTAGTGAGGTATTTGAGCTAGTTATTACACACAAAAAAAAAACTATATCAAAATAAATCACTTCTACACACTCAAAATTATGAATCAATCAACTTAGATATCATAACCAATGTAATTTTCCAATCATTTAATAGTTATTGAAAATCTAAGATTATCATATTAATTAATACAATCAATAACCCATTCACATTTATTGCACACTAAGGATTATTAGATCATACAACCAAAGAAATAAAATCTAATTACACAAATAGTGGAAATAAAATATGCAAACACGTGTAGAAAAATGAAATTATTTTACTCATGTATATTAAAAATTCTCTGACAAATCCAAACTATGGATAATAATTATTTAAATAGACTTTGGGAAGGGGTCTCCTCATCCTCTAATTTCATGAAAAATTCATTACATGTCATAATAAAAATTTTGATTTGTAACTATGGTCAAAACCATATAGAGTGTATCTTACAATTATTTAATAGTCTAAGTTAGCCTTTACAAAAACCATGCAATGTGTGCATGTATATAAAGATTAATAAGAAAATTAATAATAATGGTTCAAACCTATAAGAAAACTACAAATATATATATATAATAGTACACTGCTACAAAAGGATTCATATAAGAAACTTTAGCCTTTCAAGGTTGTGTTGTCTGAATAGATACACTGACCTTTGTCAGGATAGTGGCTAAGGTTTTCAACATGGATATTTTGTTATTTATGTGGTACTAAAAGTAGAAACTTGATCTTGCTTCTTATTCAATTCTATCTCTTGCCAACACTTGTGAGAAACATCAAGCTACTACTGAATGATCTTCAACTTCAATAAAGATGGTCTTTATACTCTACTAACTTGGTCTAGGATATTTACATGCTCTATTTTTGTCCCCTATAAGTTGATCTTGAAAATTTTAACGACAATGACCTTTATGGTGAATCTTAGCTTGACCTCTATGTCTTCTAATGGAAAACCCTATAGAGTTTATCTTAAAATTATCCATATCCTCCTAAATAAGTTGATCAAACTTGATCTTACTGATCAGCTTCCCTATTATGTCTTTTAACTTAAATAATTTCAAATCATTTAAAATTTGAATAATTAGGGTCTCATGTTCTTAGTACTTGGGTAGTAAAGTACCTACAACTGTCAGCCATTACCAAGCTCCCTTTACCTTGATGACCACTAGGTTGAGGGCATTAGAAAAATATAGTGGTGTCATAAGATCCAAGGGGATCTAAGACTTATTAATTTTATAAACAATCATAGTTTTCAATTTATTACCATTATATTTTAAATAATTGAATAACTCATGATTTTTTGTAACATGTGGGGCTAATTCAACCTACATGAATTCTAAAGCTTCCAAAGAATTGTAACATTTTGAATTTTCCTCTTAAACCTTAGATTCAATACTAGCTGGTATATGAAAAGTCTTCTATTATTCTTTAAATTGTTCTAATTTTGTTTCTAGATCTTGTCTAGCCATCTCTATTCCCTCATAGATTGCCACCATGCCATCCTTTTATGCCTTAACAAGAGATATAATATCCTTAATATAAGAAGATTATGCTAGTAGCATGTTTCACCTCTTTATCAAAGAGAAAACCTCCTGCATCTCCTTAAAGATCAATTCATTTCCTACATCATCTTCTAATGTCCTCTTCCTCACCCTATGAATGCTTCTAGATCATTGGTAAAATAAAGTTTTTATGGATGGGAGATAAGTTAATTTAAAGCTGGTCAATTGAGAGGTCTTGGCCTTAAGTCCATGTCACATGGAAGAATTTTCTATTGATTAAAATCTATATCCTTTAAATTTATGACCACAATATCTTCTTTAGCCTCCTCAGCTATCTACTACTTCTTTATTGCTTTAACAATGTTGTTAGGTAAGGAAGGCCAGATAATCTTAGACCAATCCAATCCTCCAAAGTAGGGAAGTGTATGGACTATGAATATTTATTTCTCTGTGATTGTTCCCTTTACTACATTTTTATTAATGGTCTCTTATGATGGAATGTCAGATGACATGGGGATATTGATTTGGGTGGATTGGACATGGAGTTGTTGTTTCCACCATCCTAGATGCCCTCTTCCCTTTTAATGATCTAATAATTATAGTGTCAGAAGGAATATTAGAGGTAGCCATGATGGATTTAGATGACATGGGTGTGTAAAATGGATCAATGGTGATGATGGATGGGGCATTAGTGGAAGAATCCTTCTCAACCTTTGGGTTGAGTAATGGATAATTTAAGAAAGTGGCAGTGGCAAATGGATCATTAGAGTTGGAAGTGGGAACTTCCACCTTCAGAGTTTTAAAAATAGATGATATAAACACATCACCAAAAATAGGAATAGAAGTAGAGATTATGGAAGTGGTCTTAATAAACTCAATACCTATGGTGTCTTTCATATCTAGTTCTTTCCCTTTGCCAGCTTCAAGCCTCAAAGCCTTAGCTTTATCTATCTAGGTTTCCTCATCAAAATCCTCTTATTATTTTACCACCTCTACTTGTTAGGGAATTATGGGTAAGTTATGGGGTTACTATATTATAGGACTACCTATGGGATTCCTAGGATTCCTTTTGTAGAAAATGGTAGTTTTTAGCTGTGAAGAGGAGCCTTACTACATTGAGGCAACTAACTCATCTATTAGTATCCACACAGATGTATAATTTTATGTCTAGGAAGTAGTTGTAGGCACTTAAATTCCACTAACATCTTATTATTGTCCTTGATATTTCTTAAGAAAGGAATACAAATTTATGGGATCTACTTGAGCTCCCCTATGGTCAAGTGTACTCACCTTAGGTTCTTTTTTAATAGACTTTATCTTAAGAGGGAGTCCTTGTGATGGATATTCTTGCTCCTTTGATTGCTCTATGGACTGACCCTTTTATAATTTTAAATGTGTCCACCATAAATAGAGTGGTATTATGCCATCTAATTCTCTCACAAAAAGTGAAGGTTCCTATCAGATCACCCTCAAGTGATCCTCCTTCAAACCAATAATTCTTTCTCTTTCCAAGACTTCCTCATCATTTTTTATATTCATGAACAATAAGTAATAATAATAATGCTCATGATTATAGGGGATATTAAATCCATGTATGTGCTTTTATATGTTTCCACGGGGATCCCAATTCCTATGTGGAAGTGTGGGGAAATGATAACTCTTTTTATTGATAATAACATCTCTAAAGTGTTCCTAATTGTATATACCATTCTACCAATAACCACATGGTTTCCAAAGAATCTAGTCTTATTTTCCTTGGTCAAGTCTTCCTCTATACTCCATAATTAGAAATTAATTTATTGCTTAGCTAATCTATCTGGTACATAATATATATAAAAGGGATGAACCTTATGCCCCTAGATCATGATAAAAAGTGTAATCCAAATATATATAATAGTAACCTCTTGTAGTTAACATCTTAACAATTTTAGCTCCACCCTAAGATTTGGTGAACCATGTATAGCTTGTAAAATTTGAGGATAAATATCCTCATCACTCCTTACCATACTTTTAGTGTAAGAATAAATATTCAAAAATTAAAAGTGGTCATAGATTCTATTTTTGATACAATTGATGGTTGAGATCTATAGCTCATCCAATACATATGGCATCATATAAAAGTGGCATCTAAGAGTGGGTCAATTATCCTTATGAATGACTTGATCTCTCAATTGAAAATGGATAATCTCCCCCAACATAAATGTGGCATCACTAGTTAACATCACGTGCAATAATGACACCCAATCCAAAAGGATAAAATGGATATTGGGCATGATATAGAGTTTGTTGAGTAGTGTGATGCCTATTCAAACTTCCATCCTAAACTTGTTAATAGAAGTGGAATCCTTAGTATTGTTACCTTTGAGTGTAATTATCTCATTCAAAAGAATCCATGAATATAACACCTTCTCCATCATATTATCTTGATTATACTATACTAACATGTGCTTGTCTAAGTAAGCATATGGTTTTGGAAATGACAAATACCTTAGGAAATCTACTCCCACAATACATGCTACAACCATGAAGTTGTTGATATGATGCAAGAAAGAATCTTACATGACTTTTCCTATGAAGAAAAGTCACAAAGGAGTTTAATGTATGGCATCACCTTAGGCTTGGTAGAAACAAAATGTAATCATTATATTTCAATGGACAACAAATCCTTGATGAATAGTCATTATGAGGGAGAGATGTTTACATCCAATGAAAATACATCAACATAATAAACCATGTCCCATAATTGTTAATAATATGCATACTTGTTGTCAAAGACGGTGCCATCAAGAATTGTATCCATAAATTTTGTTGAGTACTTAATAAAAAATGGTGATGGTAGAACTACTCCCATCAATTGCCTAGATTAAGATGTCATTGTTTTGTACATTCAATTATATGTGCTTATAGTCTTCTCTACATGTTCTGTGTGTTGTATGAATAATTAATGCTTCTATTATCCACTAGTTTTACTCACATCACTCTCACAAGTAATTAGGGATTTTGTCATGTAAGATAGAAGTAGACTTCAAGTGAAATTTTGTTTGTAAAGAATGAAGGCTTTAATAGTTTTACATCATGTATATATATTTTTACATTGAATACCTATTCATGTGTTATAAATTCCTAGCATACACCTATTTTGTATTTTTTTGCATAGTTCAAATTTTGTTAGTTATTGTTCGTAGGTAATTTTAGAAAATGATTAGGAAGTATTTTGGCTTTTATTAGTATAAGTATAGAAATATTTTAGCATTAAATTTGGGTATTCAAGCTTTGTGTCAGGACCGGTCTTTACAAAATACCCAAATAAAAACCTTGAAGACCTAATTCTTATTAGATAAAATCTCCAAAAAATTCCTGAAGTATATATAAATCTTTATGATCTATCAAACAAAATGTCCATAGTAAAAAACTTGAATTCCAAAATTTTGTTAGATAAAATGTTCAAAAATAAAGTTCAAAGATCGAAAACTTATGATAAATATAAATCATTTTAGGATAATTGTTTTAGATAAAATATTCAATGTAAAAAATCTAAATACCTAATCTATTTGGAACAAAAGTCTCAGAGATATAATTTTGAAACAAAAATTTCAACTGAATAAATGTCAAATAAGTTCTTGGCATAAATCTTGATGAACAAAGATCCCATATATGCTCTTAGATAGGAAACCCAAAAACCAACCCATTAGACAAAATGTTAGAATAAAATTCCTAAACAAAAACTCCAATGAATAAGTCTCTGAATAAACAATGTCCTGAAAACATGTATAGTTCAAAAACTCTTGAAGAGGTATTAATAGAGTTAGTCCATAAAATCCATAATACCATGATAAATTCCTATATTCTTTTAAGTATGAAGACTAAGAATCAATATGTTCAATAATATATAAAAATATATAGAAAAAAGGCTCAATGAACAAGGCTAGAATTTGAAAAACGTGGGTGCCCATTTCTTCAAGAAGAAAATTGGGATTTTGAGTACAATATAGAATTTTTTATTTTTCACCCTAGATTTTGACTCTAATAGTTTCATATAAGTAAGTCCATAAATAATTAAAGTGTGTTTTTAAATGAGGTTTCAAGAGAATATATTAATAAATCAAATAGTTTACCCAAACTGTCAAAAACATAAATAAATTTAGAACACATGATAAAACAAATCTTTGAAATCAAACTTTTAAATAGAATATTATATAAAAAATACCCAAAATACTTAAACAAAAAAACCCAATTGAATTTACTCTCTTAAACTAATTTTATTTTACTATTCAAAGGTACCATGGGATTTAAAATGAGGAAAACTCATAAGAGAGAGTCAAAATCCAAGATGAACCAAAAATTAAAAAAAGTCACATTAAGAAAATCTTGTCATTTTCTCTCATGCAACTTATCCTAGAGACTCTTATTGATGAACTTGTCTATATAAACAAAAATAATAATATAAATACATGTATAAATATAATTTTTATTACCTAATGAATACTAATTGGAAGAATTTTTGAGAATTACTTTTTCCGATATAGTGATTTCTATGAAGAGGAAGAAATAAGAATAGTATCACATAACGTAGCAAATGATAATCCAAACTTAGTGAGGATGTGTTCTTCAAGAAAACTAATCATAAAATCATTTACTTTTTTATCTCTTTTTGCAATGAGTAGTATATGGATTCCAATTTCACTCTCCTTATTGAAACAAAGAGTGTGCATTCTTTGTTATTAATTTTTGAATAATATTTTGTTTTTTAATTCATATCTACATCAGCTAGATAGTGAACAATGTCTTCTTGAGTTAAGTTATCCTCAAGTCTAAAATTTTTTGATTCTTATTCTTCATTTAGACCACCATATTTAATATTTAATAATTTCATTTCTTTCATTTCCAATGATGAGATCAATACTATACCACAATGTTTTACATGGTGAGATTCATTAATTAGATATTTAATCAGAGGAGGAAAAACATATGATGGAACTAAATTAAATGCATAAAATGTATCCTCCTCATACAATTGTTATATCTCTTAAATTTCATTATCAAGATGATCACTTGGATTGTCTATTTTATTATTTTATGACAACATATTGACACTGGATTTTTCACTTGTTATCCCATATGAAACATCTAATATTCTATCAATATTGGAGTTAAAATGTAAGGCCCCTATTTTTTATAGTGATCATATTTGATAATATATGAAAATTATAATTTGGATATTCTAATTATTATTCTATATTTATGTTATTAATCACATCCAACTAATGCATGCAAGGAGTTTATGGCGACTTATCATGTTTTGAGACCATGGGAAATACATATTATCAATCATATCATAATTATTTACTTAAGAAAGTAAAAATGGTTGCATTTACTTTATGTGATGTTATGATTAGGAATCTGATTATGATATTAGGATATTCTAACTAAATGATATTTGAATAATTGGTCATTAACTTATATATTGGCAAATGCATGCATACAAGACTATGTGAACATATCTATGTGAATACTAGTATTTCTTACTATGTTGATTTTTTTTTAATGGATGGAATGTTAATTTCTTGATTAAATTGTATACCTTCATCTATTAAGATAGAGTAATTTGATGTGTGCATCAAGTGACCAGAAAAAAAGAATGGCTAATGAAGGAATGAGACTATGCCAATCATAGTTATATCATTAAACACCATAATTTAGACATTTAAAAATTATTTAACCCATCCAATTATTTGGTTATTTAAATGTCATTCACCCTCTATTTCAACCTTAACATTTTACTATGTGGACACATTTTAATTGTTATTGGTGAAACTTGTTGTCTCTTCATATTAAGATCTTGTAGCTTGAGTATAACAACATCTAGAATGTCTAGTGGCTAATTAGTAGATTTTAATATTAATTACTTATGTTTTGAGCTAATAAAAATGTAGTTAGTCTAGGAAGCAATCATGGAATTCTATATATCCACCATGCACCATTATGGAAATGGAAAACATGTCCTTTAATGAAGTGTGGGCAGGGGAATGTAATTGGTTGGTTGATTTTAGGATGTTTATATGTATAAACGGAGCTCTCCATGAGAAGGAAATTTTGGAGGATTCCTTGACATTTTAAAAAATAATATACTAAGTAGAAGAGAAAAAGAAGAGGAAGAGTATTAAACAAGATGAGATGGTTAATAAATTTGATGCTTTAGTTGAATGGAGTATAGTTACCTAGAGGTCTTGGAGTTAATATGTTAGCTTATAAATACTTGTTTAAAACTTATTTTATTTAAACAAAATTAGTTTTGTTTTTATTTACTTGATCTATTGTTCTAAGATCAATAAGACCACTTGGTTAATTTTGTCTATTTTCTTATCTTGTTACTAAATG
>JARHVA010006952.1:587500-595000 GCA_037957365.1 Torreya grandis
TTTTTGCATGCCTTGCATACCTATAGTGATGTGTATAGTTTAATATAAGTCTCTAAAATTATTTTTTTTCCTTTTCAATAGTCTCCATCTTCAACTACACAACCTATTTATTAGATAAATTAATATGGAGAATTTTTGGTCAAATACTTTTAATATTATTTTGGGTGCCACAATGAAATTTCAAAATTTGATGCATTGTTTGACTTAAAAATAAAAATAACATTAAGTGCCACACTGAATAAGTTTAAATAATTTATTATTGGCAATTGTAATTTTGATGTTTGTTTTGATTGCTTATTAAGCCCACATTGCATTAAATATGTGTTATTTATGTCTTATAGTATGGAATATGCCATATATTTATTAATTTCTCCAAATTTTATTCGAGATCATGATCTTTAAAGGCACCAAATATTAAACCAATCTCCAAATGTTAAACATTTAACCATAAATAGGTCTATTAATCATGATTTTAATTAAAATTTTTGCAAAACAATCTCCAAATTTTAAACATTTGCCTCAAAAAAATGTAGTTGTTGTCTTTTAATAAAGCAGGACAAAATGAAGCATGTGCCAAGCAAGGGAATCAGCATGAAACTCAACCAATAAAAACCCAATCCATTAAAACTTGACAACTCTTTATTGTGTTTGGCTAAATTTTTATCATTTCTATTTTTAGAGGACATTATATATATATTTATATATATATATATATATATATATGTATATATATATATATATATATGTATATATATATATATATATATATATAATATCATGTTGTATTGATAATAAAATAGTTTTTTTTTGTTTATCAATTTATAGGTGTAAGAAGGGTGAACAAAAAATATGATGAGTCTACAAAAATGAACAACACATTGATTATAAAATAGTAAAATACATGGTTTTGGATTGATATAGTATTGTGATATGATTTTGAGCAGTTTTTTGATATTTCTTGAGAATATATTATTATATGGATTATAATTAATTGTAGCATACATTTATAAGTGCTTGAATAAACTTGAAGTAGAACTAACCTTAGGAAAAATATTTCAATTTTTGGAAGCCTTAAACAAAATTGCAATTCACATTTTTAAACATAGTAGTGATTTTAATTTAATTATAAGTGGTATTGTCATTTCATTAAATCCTACTAAATATTTTTTCTAGTTATCATTTAGGGGGTTCTAGAATGTAAATATCACTACAATCATTTTTTTAAGTTTTTTATTCTACCTAAGTTTGATTTAAGACCATGTTTGTCAAAAGGGTGAATATACCATTTTAGACATTTGGAGAAAGTACCTTAAAATTTTGTTAATCTTTGGTCCATCATAATCATCTAGAAATAGAACACGTTGAATAGTTGTATAATTTTCTTGCATAAAAATTAATTTTTGATACATAATCTATAAATTGGAAAATTTTATCATTCTACATGATATCACCACTATTGATATATTTTTAATAATGGTTTTGTCATTTTAAGTCACAATTTTGTGGTTTACAACAAAACTATGATTATTTATTTCATATTCTTTAATGGTATTAATGACCCTAACCACAATTTTTTAGGTATAACCACTATGTTGTAGGTAATTGTCATGGTCATCTATCAGTCACAATATCATCATTCACAAGAAGTAGTTTTGATATCCAGTAGTGGTATTACAATCTCTAGTAGTGGGATTACCATGTGTATTTATGAGTTTGTAGAGACTCATGATTTTGAAAAAATATTAAAAAATTAAGAATATATTTTGTTACAGGACCTATATCTCCTGAGTTCCATAATAAGACTACTAGCATGTGTACTTGTAGGTCCCCTATCAAAGACCCATTTTGACACATTTTGAATCATTTTGTCTTTTATATCATTTTTAATCATCTTAGTGTCTATATTATTATTTTAAAGAATCTTTACTTGTATATATTTACTTGTGTCAACTTGTAAATAATCAGCGTTTCATGCCCCACACGTAAGTAATTAAATCATTTAATTAATCATATCATGTGTCTTGCCTATTTGTTAACCCTTCCCCTTTAATATAGCACATGACATGAAATTAAAACCCATGTATGGGATTAGTGTATAGGGGTTAGTTTTGTGAATTTCATCACTATACACTAACCATACTCCATGTTTTGGTAGAGTACAAAAATCAAGTATATCCATCATTAGGCTAAGTGGTTGACCCCATACAAGTCATACATAAAGGTGAAGAGTTAATTATCTAAACCAAGTATTAGATAACACCCTATATGGAATTGGGACCTATTATACCTTCATGTATATTGGGAACACCCCTAGAGATCTCATTTAGTTAAGAATAGGACCTTTTGACTGTAACAAGAGTACCACTATAGGAGTCAATATTAGCTGCAAAGTAGCCATCAAGTGTAATCAAGGTTAAGAGGGTTTTGTCAAATATGTAGTGGGTCATCAGCCTATAGCCTCACTTGTGAAGCTACTAGATGGTGTAGACATCAGGTTACACACTCATCATTTAACTAATCATAGGTTATGGCTTACTTATTTGGGTGTGTGTTGTGTTAAACTCATACTATTTGTGAGCCCTATTAGCCTTCACCTATGCAGCTAGGTCCTTTACACATATAATTTTTTATATCCATGATACATCATTCTCTCCTATCATCCTTTTTATATATCTTAGTCATCATCCTTGTCATCTTATCATCCTTGTCTTTATCCTTGTCTAGTCCACTTATTATTTTTCATACCCCTATTACATATTTTCAACTTATTTACCATTACCTCTTTTCACTTTTTCTTTATCCTATCTTGATCTAATCATATCCACTCACCATCACTCCATCATTCCTAAAACCTAGGAATTATCTTGTGTATTCTTATCTTACCCTATTGTTTAGACCCTTAGTCTTGTGTACATCCTTAACCCATCATCAATATTGTATATATTGTTATCCCACATAATCACCATTTTTTATATCCTCTTGTGCATCCCTTTAGTCATCATATCCCTACATATTCTCATCCCACCTTGTCATTCACATCTTGTCCTAAGTCCATTACATCCATAAATCCTAATCATCATTTATAATGTTATCCCATTACCAAAATATCATCTTATACATATTTTCCTTTTGTATATCTTTGTATCAATCCCATACTAATATAACCATACCCATTTATCATTTGTCTCATCCCCTATCAAAAACATCTTGTCTTATACATCCTTATCCAATCATCCTTTGTACCTATCACATAGTACATCTTTGACATCATACCATTGTGCATATTGGGTTTCTATATCCTTTTATTTTCATATTCTATTCTCCATCACCACCTTGTCTTCCTCCCATCCTTCCATCCTTAGTCATACCCTCGTCACCTATATACCCCAATCCATCTCACTTCCTTACCCAAAATTACATCATTATCTACCAATCTTCACCTTGTAAATATCATTGTTCTCTTATACATAGACCCACTCATCAATATTCATCCCTTCATCAATCATCATATTATAAATCTTATTCCATCCCCTTGTACATAATCCTTTCTCTTGTATATCATACTAGTCTTATCCCTTCATAGTCTTACCTATCATTTTTGAGTTTCTACCCACCACTCACCCATATCAATTATCAGCTTGTCTATCCTAATCTCACTATCACCTTACATATATCATCCATTTATATTTTATCCCATCTATAATTTTTTCTTAAACATATTCACTCATTCTTAAGTCATACCCCTACCACAAAAATCTTCTACATCATTATCTTGTCATTCTCTTGCATATATATTTTTGTCTTACACATCCCCATCATCATCCCCTAAGTATATATATTATCCTTTTATTGTCTTGAATTCATCCCATCCTAGTCATACCTCATCATCTTCTACATCCTTGTTTAATCATCATCTTATATATCTTTGTAACCCTTTCCTCGTATATCCTTTTCATTATCCCATCTCATATCTTAGATTAGTCACACCTTGTCATAAGACCACCTCATCCATAATCAATCACACCTCACTTTGACCCTACCTTATCCATCAATCACACCATAATCTTAATCATTCCCATATCATTTTATTGACATCACCCCTTTCTATATTTTATCATAACCCATCATCTCTCCCAATCCCATCTTGTCTCATCATCCACATTTTACCCTAATTCCATCTCATCCATAGTCCTAATCATCCTTATACAATATTGTCTCATTATCCCAGTACTTTGTATATCCTTATTTTACCTTTTTTTACATAATTCATGCTCTTTTACATCCTCTTAATCACATATTATCATTATAACCATACACCATTATTCATCCCCTAATCACATCCTAATCATACATTATCATCCACATCTTATCTTAAATCCATACCCAATCACTTGTCTTAACCTTGCCTTCATCACCCATCTAATCATTGACTCATATTATCCTAATTGGCTCTTTAGGGTCTAAATTATCCTCATATCATTTCTCTTTATCATCCTCATTCCCATCCCATCATTTACCCCATTATCCCTTATCACCATCCACCATCATTGTCTTATCCCAATCACCTTCATCACATAATCACCTACCATTATACCTTGAGAAAATTAGTCTAAGGTTTGAGCTAGGCCTATTTACCTATCCACATCATAATATCATCATAATGAACTATCACTCATCACTTGGTTAGATCTCATACCTAGTCAATATCCTGCTAGAATCTTATATCTTTATTGGTTTCAAGCTAGCAACCTATCATCATCAATATAGTATAATCATCCTTTCCTATTCATTCCTAGAACCCATAGTAACTTCACCTTTATATTTTGAATCTAGGCACCCATCAAATATTTAATCCTTTTTCTAGCTTGACTACTATGCATTGTTAATAGGTAATTAACACTTATTATACTATTGATCTGATATTTGATCATAGTCATAAATCACCTCAATCATATTTTAATCCATTTATTTATTTTATCTTCATCATCATCTACCATAATAGCTTGGTCCTTTGACCTACTTGGTTCAATTATCTCTATCTAATCCTTAATATACCCTCATGAACCCACCATCATCATATTTTGTTACCATCCCTATGGATTTGGACTCAGTTCATGTAAACTAAAACATCTTATCTAATAAGGATGAAGTCCTTTTATAGAAACTAAATTTAGGTTCTTGCCTACCCTAAAAATTTGATCCCATTCACCCTAAATAACCTTATCATATCCCCACAAAATTAGTCTCATCCTTCCTTTATGAGGTCACCCTAATCAATCAATATATAATAGAGAATAAATATGAACTCATTTTGTAGATATGGAAGATTGGTTATTGTTTTCCCAATTATTATGACCCATAAGCCTAAGGTAACCTCCCTAACTAATCCACCATCAACTCTTATCCCATTCCCCTCTATAATCCACTATCTCTATTCAAAATACCTTATCCCTAATTTATACCTATTCATAATCAAACTATCCATCTACTAAAAATAATCCATCACCTTTATTACCCACCACTATGAAGTTGGACCCCTCTCTCATAGAATAATATATATCTACCAAAAAGGATGAGATCCTATTGGAATTCATTATGATGGGTGTGCCGCTTCTTGAAAGTTTTGATTCTTTAAACTTATTTCACCTATAGCACAAACCCCTTAATGTAAATCTCCTTCTAATCCCCTACACACTAGTCATAGCCAATCATCTACCCCTTCACCTATTAGAAAAAGCAATCCAATCATGGCCACTTCATCTACTCCCAGTCTATCCACTCAACCACATTGATAATCATCTGATCATATATCCAATGCTTCCACATAAAATTAACAAAGCCAAGAGGATCCTTATACTTTATTTCCTATATATTTTGAATCCCTTTTATAACAAATTGTAGTTAATAACATGATGGTCTATCCACCCATATGACATCTCAATCCCACCAAGCCTAAGCCATATTATTATAAATCAAATTGATATTGTCTATATCATCAAACTTGGGGGCACTCTCTTAAAGGGTATCAAATTTTCCAAAATTATGTCCAAGACCTCATCAATAGTGGTGACATACTAATTGAGGATGAATCAAATGAATTTAAATACTTGGCTGAACAAGAAGAGGAATGCCAAGATTATATCCCCTATCATGATCAAAACCTTCCCCTTCTAAGGAAAGGTTAAGACATATTATCCATCCTCCATGATCCCCCTATGTTTGACCCCCCATCCATTTAAAACAAGTCTATTTTTCATAAACATAGCCATCCCATATCCCATTATTGTTTTCATGGCCATCTATTTGCTCAACCCATCATTCAATCATCATCTCCCTCTCAGTAATCACATCCAATACTCCAAGTTGAGAGAATAGTCACAGATAATCACTCCTTTACTCACAACATTACACCATGTACATCAAATTCAACATTAGACTCACAACAAGTATTATTTGAATCTAAATCATGTTTCACACTAACATATAAATTAGATTCCTCATCAAAACCATCATCCCTTATTGATATTATAGTATATGGTGATAATGCTTACTATTTTCAGGATCCCAATCAGATGAAGAAGTCATAACTAAATTTTTGAATGCTTTATTTGTTGAATATTTTTATAATGGATCTATTCTTACCTTGGATATATGTATTAATGATGATTTTTATATTATTTAGTAAACTCTCTCCAACATTTATGCTAGGTCTCCTAGTGACCTTTATGAGGACTATGCTACCCATTCTACCCTTAATCCATCACCTAACATTCACCATCCACCTCAACTTCCTAATTCCCATATCCCACTCCATGAAGGAAATGAATAACAACATGCATCATTGGATTCCCCTATTCATTTAATATCATATGTCACAAATACAATAGTCTAAGACCATATTCCTAAAGTCATAAATCATGGCCAGTCATCTTTGATCCCCTAAATCAAATTTAAGCATAGCCAAGTTATTGACCTAATCAAATAATGTCTCCCCCTAATGAATCCCAATATTAAGCACTAAAGAACCATCAAAGTCAAAATAATAATTGTATATCAAGTCAAAAACTAATCCCCTATGGTGAATCCCAAAATGAGGAAATAGGGGGTGTTAAAATTAGATCTAATTTGAAAATAGTCATATGGTCGATCATCCTCTTAATTCTTGGATCAAATAATCAAAAAATAAAAAGGTCTTATATCCCTTAATTTTATGGCACCAATATAAATAATCCCCTCCACCATGTGTAATGGTGTATACAACTATCAAATTCTATCTCCACTCATCATCTTGTCATATCAACCATCCTAATCATATCTCTCTTTCCCATCCTATACCCAATCATCACAATCATGACATCCTTCCATACACATCACATCTCACATCCCTAGGAAACATTGTCTCTTATAAGTGTCATGAAGATACCTAGTTAAAACTTTTAGAGGATATTAAATCAAGAGTCAATAAAGGTCACCATTACATAGTCTTAGCATAAACTTTCT